>PVIA01006233.1:51321-100817 GCA_004024845.1 Tonatia bakeri | reverse complement strand
CTTTCAGGACTTGGAATACTTCTTTCCAGCCCCTTCTTGCCTGTAAGGTCTCTTTTGAGAAATCAGCTGACAGTCTGATGGGAACTCCTTTGTAGGTTACTGTCTCCTTGTCTCTTGCTGCTTCTAGGATTCTCTCCTTCATTTTTACCTTGGCTAATGTAATTATGATGTGCCTTGGCATGTTCCTCCTTGGGTCCAATTTCTTTGGGACTCTCTGAGCTTCCTGGCCTTCCTGGAAGTCTATTTCCCTTGCCAGAATGGGAAAGTTCTCCTGTATTATCTGTTTAAATAAGTTCTCAATTTGTTGCTCTTCCTCTTCCCCTTCTGGTACCCCTATAATTCGGATGTTGGAATGTTTAAAGGTGTCCTGGAGTTCCTTAAGCCTCTCCTCATTGTTTTGAATTCTTCTTTCTTCATTCTTCTCTGTTTGGTTGTTCCTTTCTTCCTTCTGGTCCACTCCATTGATTTGAGTCCCAATTTTCTTCCCCTCACTATTGGTTCCCTGTGTGTTTTCCTTCATTTCTCTTATCGTAGCCTGCATTTGTTCACCTAATTTCTGACCAAAGTCAACCAATTCTGTGAGCATCCTGATCACCAGTGCTTTGAACTGTGCATTTAATAGGTCGGCTATCTCTTGGTCACTTAAAAAAATTGGCTCTGGGGCTTTCAATTCTGTTTGAGCTATCTTTTTTATTTTTTTACTTTCCTTTGGTCTGGTTGCAGGTGTTACTTATGGGTGGCAGAGCCTTAGGTGTTCACCAGGGTGGGGCACCCCAGTTGCTGGATTGTGATGTTGTATGTGGGGGCGGGGTCTGAGAGGGAACAATGGCATCTGCTTCACTCTCTCTAGGACTCCAGTCCCCTCCACTGCCTCCCACAAGCAAATTGGGCCCTTCTGGTGCTGGCTCCTGGGCGGGTGGGCTTGTGCACCCTCTTGGACTCTGTGGGTTTCCCCGAGAAGTCTCCTGTGAGGATGAGAGAATCTCCCAGCCTCAGCTCCCAGTCGTGCTCTTAGACTTTGTTTCTCGGTGGCGCTGGGTCCCTGGGCCCTGCAGTCCATGTAGCTACCCGTTTTCGCTTAGTTTGTCTGTGCACGAATGTGTGGCTGAGGACAGCCAGCCACCCTGCGCTCCTCTGCTATAAATAGAGAAAGGAAGTGGTGAAAGAGAGAGGAACGCAGGTACAAAAAGGAGAACGTGAACAAATACCAATCAATAATAACCTTAAATACAGATGGATTAAATGTTCCAATCAAAAGACATAAAGTAGCTGAATGGATAACAAAACATGACCCATGCGTATGCTGCCTACCAGAGACAAACCTCAGAACAAAAGACCTACACAGACTGAAAGCGAAGGGCTGGAAACAAATATTCCAAGAAAATGGACAGGAAAAAAAGCCAGAGTAGCAATGCTCATATCAGACAAAACAGACTTCAAAACAAGGGCCATAAAAAGAGACCCAAAAGGACACTTCATAATACTCAAGGGAAGAATCTATCAAGAAGGCATAAACACTGTAAACATATATGTACCCAACATTGGAGCACCAAAATACATAAGGAAAATCTTGGAGGGCTTCAAGAAAGATATAGACAGAAACACTGTTATAGCAGGGGATTTTAACACCCCACTGTCAAAAATGTATAGATCTTCCAAACAAAATATCAGCAAGGATATTGCACCATTGAACAATGCCCTAGATCAAATGGACTTAACTGATATATAGAGAGCCTTTTATCCCAAATAAGCAAAATACACATTCTTTTCAAATGCACATGGAACATTTTCAAAGATAGACCACATGATAAGACACAAAACAAGCTTCAACAAATTCAAGAAATTGAAATCATGACCACATGGGCCACAGGGGCCTGAAACTAGAAACCAGTCTCAAGGGAAAAAGTTTCTTTGACCACAAGGCCCTGAAACTAGAAACCACCCTCAAGAAAAAAAAGTAAAAAGCACTCAAACTCACAGAGATTGCATAACATGCTATTAAACAATGAACGGATCAATAATGAGATCAAGGAAGAAATGAAAAAGTTTCTGGAAACAAATGAAAATGAACTCACAACAATCCAAAATACATAGGACACAGGGAAGGCAGTCCTGAGAGGGAAATTCATAGCAATACATGCCTACCTAAAAAAGACAGAAACATTTCAAATAAACAACCTAACTCTACACCTACAGGAACTCAAGCAGCAATAACAAAGACAGCCCAGAGCAAGTAGAAGGAAGGAAACAACCAAGATCAGAGTAGAATTAAATGACATGGAGACTAAAAGCACAATTCTAAGGATCAATGAATCCAGAAGCTGGTTCTTTGAAAAGGTAAATAAAATCAACAAGCCTTTAAGCAGGCTCATTAAGAAAAAAGTGAGAGGACCCAAATAAACACCATCAGAAATGAAAGAGGAGGGATTACAACTGATACCACAGAAAGGATTGTAAGAAATTACTACAAGGAACTGTATGCCTGCAGTGATTCTGATTCTGGCTCTCCCGGCTGGATATGAACATGCTTAAACACCCGGTGAACTGACGGAAGCATGTTGAACCTGGCTCTCTCGGCTGGCTAGGAACACGCATAACACACTGCGGATGGCTTGTCGAAACACGAGAAATAATCATGCACAGAAACAGTTTTCTGCAGGGAAGTAAAGGACGGAGTGGCTACTCTCCAAGTCAGTGAGCTGCTCCAGGCTAACCCCCCTAGGGGGGAGAGCCCCTTCCTTTCTCCCAGTGGGTTTTTATTGATAAAGTAGACACAGTTTGTGGATTCACAGTCTGGCAAAAGGGATCAAAGGGAACACGTATCTTACAAGGATGCTAACAGAGTTTCTGTTGTGATTCCGGGCAGAGATTGGAGTTTTATCATATGAAAAGACTACAGGTTTCAAAGGTTTCCTGACTGTGCCTTCAAATTCCAAGTTAATCACATCCTCCAGCAAGCAGATCTCACAGGATCTTGCATATTCTTTGTCTCGGGCCTGATTACCCTGGGGGTCCACCATCTCCTGTCTGAGCTGCCCCTTTGGCTGTTTGCTAAGCCCTGAGAAGGGGTGGAGACAGAGGCAGCAAGGAGACTAGGAATTCTCACATCTGAGTACAAAGACTCAGGCTAAGAGGGGGCAGGGGTAGATGCCAATTACCCCTTTCTTTCCACAGCCCCTTCATTTATTTCCACAGTCTTGTGAGTCTTATTACACAGGCCTAAATGAGACCACAACCTGTCTTAGTTCGATCCTTCATTAAGGAGTCTTACCCGTCATTGGTAACTGATCTGGCATTTAAAGGCCAGGCACAGAACAGGTAGCATTCATGCCAGGGGAATAAGTTTTGTCTCCTTAGTGGCTCCTGATCGAGAGGTCTCTCACTCAGCCTAAGTCACAGGGGGTCACAGCTTCCTGAGACCAGGCAGGGCGGTCCCCAATATATGCCAAGCAATTTGAAAACCTAGGTGAAATGGACAAATTTCTAGAAAAATATAATCTTCCAAAACTCAATGGAGAAAAAGCAGAAAGTCTGAACAGACCAATAATATTTAAAATTTAAGCAGTAATCAAAAAACTGCTTTTATTACTGATAAAATTTAAGCAGTAATCAGCAATTACTGATAAAATTTAAGCAGTAATCAAAAAACTCCCAACACACAAAAGCCCTGGGCTGGATGATTTCACATCAGAATTCTACGAAGCATTTAAGGAAGAGCTAACACCTATCTTCCACAGACTATTCCAAAAAAACCCAAGAAGACGGAAGACTCCCAAACTCTTTTTATGAAGCCAGCAGCATCCTAATCCCAAAACCAGATAAAGACACAACAAAAAAAGAAAGCATCAGGCCAGTATGCATCAGATGAACATAGACACTAAAATTCTCAACAAAATATTGGAAAACTGCATCCAGGAATACATTAAAAAGATCATACAACATGATCAAGTGGGAGTCATCCCAGGGATGCTAGGATGGTACAATATTCACAAATCAATAAATGTAATACATCACATAAACAAAAGCAAAGACAAAAATCACATGATCATATCAATAGATGCATAAAAAGCATTTAATAAGGTACTGCACCCACTTATGAGAAAAAACACTTAGCAAAGTGGGAATAGTGGGAGTATTCCTCAACATAATAAAGGCCATATATGAGAGACCTACAGCCAACATAATACTCAATGGGAAAAAATTAGAGCTTTCCCACTAAGATCAGGAACAACACAAGGATGCCCGCTTTCACCATTCCTATTTAACATAATATTGGAAGTTCTAGCCACAGCAATCAGACAAGAAAAAGAAATAAAAGGCACACAAATTGGAAAGGAGGAAACAAAACTATCATTGTTTGCAGATGGGAAGATAGTGTACATAGAAAATCCTATAGACTCCACCACAAAACTACTCAACCTAATAAGTGAATCTGGCAGAACAGCAGGATACAAAGTCAATATTCAGAAATCAAAGGCATTATTGTACAACAACAATGAAATATCAGAGAAAGAAATCAGGAAAAACATCCCGTTTGATACAGCAACAAGAAAAATAAAATACCTAGGAATAAACCTAACCAAGGAGGTAAAAGACCTGTATTCAGAAAACTACAGAACCCTGAACAAAGAAATTAAGAAAGGCACAAACAAATGGAAACATATAGCGTGTTCATGGATTGGAAGAATTAACATCATCAAAATGTCCATACTACCCAAAGTAATTTGTAGATTCAAAGCAATACCTATTAACATACCAATGGCATATTTCACAGATATAGAACAAACACTTCAAAAATGAAATGGAACCATAAATCACCCCGAATAGCTGCAGCAATTTTGAGAAAGAAGAGCAAAGTAGGAGGGATCACAATACCTGATACCAAACTGTATTACAAGGACACTGTAATCAAAATAGCCTGGTATTGGCATAAGAACAGACACAAGGACCAATGGAACAGAATAAAGTGTCCAGAAATAAACCCAAGTGTCTACAGTCAATTAACATTCAACAAAGGGGGCAGCAGCATAAAATAGAGTAAAAATAGCCTCTTCAACAAATGGCATTGGGAGAGCTGGACATGCAAAAAAATGAAACTTGATCACCAACTTACACCATACACAAAAATAAATTCAAGGTGGATAAAAGACTTAAATATAAGTCATGACACCATAAAATTCCTAGTGGAGAACATAGGTAGGAAAGTCTCAGATATTCCATGGAGCAATATTTTCACTGATACATCCCCTAATGCAAAGGACATAAAGGAAAGAATAAAAATATGAGATCTCACCAAAATAAAAAGCTTCTGCACAGCTAAAGACAACAGCAGTAAAATGAAAAGAGAACATGTCATATGGGAAAACATATTTGCCAGTGATACCTTAGACAATGGCTGGATCTCCAAAATATATAAAGAACTCACAGGACTCCCCTTTAGGAAGACAAAAATCCCAATTTTAAAAAAATGGGCCAAGGACTTGAGCAGACACTTCTCCAAGGAGGATATCCAAAAGGTCTAGAGACATATGAAAAGATGCTCAGCATCACTAGCCATCAGAAACATGCAAATTAAAACCACGATGAGATACCACTTCACACCAGTGAGTATGGCTATCATAAACAAAGCAACAAACAGCAAGTGTTGGACAGTGGGGGGAGGGATGGGCCTCTGTCCATAGAGCCCCCACCTGGGCCACCACAGATGAGAATAAGACATGATCTGCTTGGGGAAGAAAGGTGGCCAATCTCTCAGAGAAGAAGGACTTTGAGCCTGTCCCTCATTAGGATTTTATTGGTTTAATTTGTATATGAATAGAAGGCATATATGTAAAGCTCATCAGTCATTGTCAGGCAGTAATGATCAAACAATAGATAACATTCAAAGAGCTAGGAGGGCTTATTCTCAGTCAGAGTCAGATAGCCAAAGGACTATAAAAATTTGGGAAACAAACCCATTTTATGCTTGGGCCCTTATCATTTAAATTGAGGGTATTCTTAACAAAACAGATTTCACAAGATTTTATGCATTATTTCTTAGGCCTGATTGCCCCCAGGGAACTGCCCTTTTCAGCCTAGGGCTGTACCACCCTCCAGCATTGTTTCAGGCTTAAGTCATGTGGGGAGTATGGGCAGCCAAGAGATTAAGAGACTTCTTACAGACAGAATGAGTATTTGGGCCCTTGAAAAGCCAAGGGGTGAGGGGTCCATCACCCCTTTTCTATAGTCCCCTAAGTCCTTCCCTGGTGGCCCCTTCACCACTGTGCCTATCTTAGGTCATCCTTCTCTTAGGAATCTTACCCATCTTTGCTAACCAGTCATCAGCCCGGGGCCAAGCAGTGTGAATTAAAGGGGGCAGAGGCTGTGGCCCTGTTGGGAGGATAAACTTTGTATCCTTAGTGGCTTTTGGTCCCAAGGCCTTTTTAGTCAGTCTTAGCCATGGGGGGGTTACAGCTTCTGAATCCAGGCAGGGCAGTTCCCAACAGGACAGGATTTGGAGAAAAGGGAAACCTAGTGCATTGTTGGTGGGACTGCAGACTGGTACAACCACTATGGAAAACAATATGCAATTTCCTCAGAAAACTAAAAATGGAACTGCCTTTTGACCCTGCAATTCCACCACTATGATTATTTCCTAAGAAACCTGAAACACCAATCCAAAACAACCTATGCACCCCAAATATTCATAGCAGCACAATTCACAATAGTCAGGTGCTAGAAGCAACCTAGGTGCCCATCAGTAAATGAGTGGACCAAGAAACTATGGTACATTTACACGATAGAATACTACTCAGCAGAAAGAAAGAAGGAGCTCCTACCCTTTGCAACAGCATGAACTGGAGAGCATTATGCTAAGTGAAATAAGCTAGTTGGTGAAAGACAAATACCATATGATCTCACCTGTAAGTGGAACCTAATCAACAAAACAAACAAGCAAGCAAAATATACCCAGAGAAAATGAAATTAAGAACAAATGGACAGCAACCAGAGGGTAAATGGGAGGGGATAATGGGGGGAAATTGTGAAGAGTTTTAAGGAACAACTATAAAAGGCACATGGACAAAACCAAGGGTGGGTGGAAGCAGGAGAGGAAGGTGGGGAAAGGCAGACAACTGTACTTGAACAACAATAAAATTTTTAAAATGGAAAAAATAAATGAATAAAATAAAATACATTTAAAAACTGGAAAAAAACTAAATACAACAGATTAGAAGAAAATACTATAAACAACTATATGCCAACACATTGGACAACCTGGGTTAAATGGACAAATACCTAGAAACATACAACCTTCCAAAAATAAATCGGAAAGAATCTGAAAACCTGAATAGACCAATTAAAATGAAAGAAATAGCAGCAGTAATCAAACATCTCCATGCAAATAAAAGGACTGGACTGGATATCTTCACAAACAAATTTCACCAAATATTCAAAGAAAAACTAATTCTTATCCTCTTCAAACTATTCCAAAATATTCATGAGAAGGGAAGACTTCCAAGCTCTTTTTACAAGGTCAGTATTATCCTAATTTTAAAACCAGATAAAGATACTACAAGGAAACAAAATTATAGGCCATATCCCTGATGAACATAGATGCTAACTAAAATTCTCAACAAAATATTAGCACATTGGGTCCAGCAATATATTAAAAAATCCATATAGTATGATCAAGTGAGATTTATTCTGGGAATGCAAGGTGGGTACAATATTAGCAAATAAATAAATGTGATACATCACATGAACAAAGCAAAAGATAAAAATCTCATGACCATATTAAAAGAGGCAATAAAAAGCATTTGATAAAATTTATCATCCAATTATGATAAAAACTCTTAGCAAAGTGAAAATAGAGAGATAAGATGCCAACATAATAAAGACCATATATGAAAAACATACAGCCAACATCATATTCAATGGGAAAAAAATAAATTGTTTCTCTTAAAATCAGGAACAAGACAGGGATGTCCACTTCCACCATTCTTATTCACTATAGTACTGGAAGACCTAGCCACAGATCTGACAAGAAGAAATAAAAGGCAACCAAATTAGAGAGAAAAAAGTAAAACTGTCATTATTGTCAGATGACTAGATAATGTACATAGACAACCCTAGTGATTCCATCAAAAAATTACTGGATCTAATAAAAGAATTCAGGAAAGTAACAAGATATGCATTAATATTCACAAATCAGTGGCATTTTTGTACAGCAGTAATGAACTATCAAAAAGTGAAACTAAGAAAATTATCACATTTATAATTGCAACAAAGAATAAGTAACTGGGAATAAATTTATCCACAGAGGTATAAGACCTGTTTTTGAAAACTACATAATACTGTAGAAATAAACTGAGAAAGACACAAATCTGTGGAGAAATATACCATGTTTATGGATTGGAAGAATTAACAACATCTATATGTCCATATACCCAAAGCAATTCAGCACAATCCCTATTTAAACACCCATGACATATAACATAGATCTAGAACAAATATTCCAAAACAAATTATGTGGAATCAAGTAAGATCCAAAATATCCTCATAAATCTTGAAAAAGGAGAACAAAGTTGGACATAATGGCATACAATGGAGTAAAGTCTTCAATAAATGCTTTTGGAAAACTTAGACAAGTACATGCAAAAAATAGAACTAGACCATGAACTTACACAATATACAAAGATAAAAACAAAATGGACAAAGTACTTAAATGTAAGTCATGAAACCATAAAAATTCTAGAAGAAAACCTAGGCAGTAAAACCTCAGGCTGTAGCACTATTTTTGCTGATACAACTCCTAAGGCAAGGGAAACAAAGGAAATAAATAACAAATGAGACTATATCAAACTAAAAAGTTTTAGATAGCAAAAGAATCAAAAAAAAAAAAAGGGGAACCCACTGTTTGAGATAACATATTTGCCAATGACACATCTGGTAAGGGGTTAATTTCCAAAATATATAAAGTACTTATACAACTCAAAACCATAAAGACAACAATACAATTAATAAATAGGCAAAGGACTCAAATAGCACTTCTCCAAAAGTAACATATAGATGGACCTATGAAAAATATGTTCAATAAAACTAATCACCAGAGAGATGCAATTTAGAGCCACAATGAGATATTACCTCACACCTGCCAGAATGGTTATCATCAATAAATTAACAAATCACAAATGCTGGAAAGGTTGTGGAGAGAAGGAAATTCAAATGTATTATTGGTGTGAATGCAAACTGGTGCAGCCAATGTGGAAAACAGTATGGAATTTCCTCAAAAAATTAAAAATGTAACTTCCTTTTTGTGACAGAGTGGTCATGCCAAAATGCTGGAGAAGACAAGGGGCAGGGAGCAAACCCTATGGCAGAATTGAAGGTTAGAAGAGGTTTGCCCTTCCTGCTAAAGAAGGGGCCACCAGAAAAGGGAACTTGCCCAAGGCAGCCAAGCAGCTCATGACTTGGCAAAAGGGAGCTTGTACAGAGCACACTTAGTTGGAGACTTCCCCCCCTTACAGAACATGGTGGCTGGAAGAGCAGCAAAGGCATATATGGCCAATATTGGTCCTCATTGGCTGGAAGGCTGGACACTGCTACTGGCTTCTGCAACACTGAGATTCTAGGAGAGGACTTTTCATTTTATAATTAATTTTATTGATTGTGCTATTACAGTTGTCTTAATTTTTTCCCCTTTGCATTCCTCTACCCAGCACCCCTCACTCCCTCAGGCATTACCCCCACCATTGTTTATGTTCGTTGGTAATGCATGTAAGTTCTTTGGCTACTCCATTTCCTATACTGTATGTCACAACCGTGTAGGTAGTCTGTAACTACCTATTTGTACTTCTTAATCCCCTCACCTCTTCACCCATTCTCCTCCACATCCCTCCCATCCGGCAACCATCAAAATGTTCTCTGTATCTATGATTCTATCTCTGTCCTTCCTGTTTGCTTAGTTTGTTTTTTAGATTCAATTGTTCATAGATGTGTATTTTTGACATTTTATTGTTCATGGTTTTGATCTTCTATTCCTTAAATAAGTCGATTTAACATTTCATGTAATAGTGGTTTCGTAAGGATGAACCCCTTTAGTTTTTTCTTGTCTGGAAAGGTCTTTATCTACCCTTCAATTCTAAATGATAGCTTTGCTGGGTAGAGAAATCTTGGTTATATGCCCCTACTTTTCACGACTTGAGTACATCTTGCCAACCCCTTCTAGCCTGCAAAGTTTCTTTTGAGAATCAGCTGTCAGCCTTAGTGGAACTCCACTGTAGGCAACTAACTTCTTTTCTCTTGCTACTTTTAAAAGTCTCTCTTTATCTTTAACCTTTGGCCTTTTAATTATGATATGTCTTGGAGTAGGCCTCTTAACATCCATCATAATTGGAACTCTCTGTTCTTCCTGGACTTGCATGTCTATTTCCTTCACCAAATTAAGGAAGTTTTCCTTATTTTTTCAAATAGATTTCCAATTTTTTGTTCTTTCTCTTCTCCTTCTGGCATCCCTATGATGCAAATATTTGACCTCTTGAAGATCTCCCAGAGGTTGCTTATACTGTCCTCAGTTTTTTGTGTGGGTTTTTTTTTAATTCTTTTTTTTCCTTGTTCTTCATGGTTGTTTTTTGCTTTGTTATGTTCCAAATCATTGATTTGATTCTCAGCTTCATCTATTCTACTATTCTTTCCCTGTAAACTGTTTGATTTTTCAATAAGTGGATCCTTTTTTCAATTGGTAAATCCTTCATTTCTGATGTAGGATGCAGACACTGGCCCACAGTATCCACGTCATTATGGATGAAATGAGACATTCACATGGACTACCAAGTCCAGTGGAGGAAAAAGGACAGCATGGCTCTTCTCTCAAAGGGAGCAAAAGTCTTGGTCCTTGCCATGCATGACCAGCCTTTACTGGGTTTCTTGGCACATTACATGATGGTCCTCATTTACTATGCACAGGTTCACTTTAGGTGATTACCTTTTACAGAAAACGAAGGACCCAATGCCACTAATCACATCATAGAATAGGGATATTTGCAAATAAAAAGGCAAAATTGGTTGAACTGGTTACACTCATCCTTGGAAGGTTTAGCATGGATTTTAGGAAGTTACTTTGGAGTAAATGTCCTCAATTCAGGGTGAGAGAGTTTTTTAGCAAGAGCAAGACTCAAAGTGGCCTAGGCACATTGTAGGCCTGATTCCCCATGGGAGAACCTATCCATGGGCATGGGTCCTGTGCATCTCCAAGTGGGAGCTGGGCCCATGCAATGCAGAATGGTCTCCTAAACATTTCTGAATGGATCATTTTTATGCACCTCAACAGGTCCTCACTAAGTTCTTTGAGCATCCTTATAAACAGTGTTTTGAATTCTGCATCTGATACATTGCTTATCTCCATTTCATTTAGCAATTTTTCTGCATTTTTGATCTGCTCTTTCATTTGGGCCGTGTTTCTTTATCCCCTCATTTGGGCAACATCCTTGTGTTTATTTCTATGTATTAGGTAGAGCTGCTTTCATGTCATGTCTTGCTAGAGTACCCTAATGTAGTAGGTGTCCTGAAGGGTTTAATGTCACAGCCTCCCTTATCACCCAAGCCGAGTACTCAAGGTGTGCCCTTTGCATGAGCTGAGTACACCCTACTCTTAGTTGGTGTTGGTAGATCAATGGGAAGGATTTACCCAGGCCAGTCAACTGCAAGGACTGACTGTGACCACTGACCACCAACCCCTGCCCTCTGTGGAGGATCAGCTCTGCAGGGGCAGGGTGGTGGTGCTCTGAGGTAGTCTGTAGCTATCCACTGGGAGCACTGGCCCTGGAGTTTACTGGATGGTGCAGATCAAGTTCAGTCCCTACCTGTGTTGATGGTTGCCAGATAGAAGGGGAAATGGAAATGGGTGAAAAAGGTGAAAAGATTAAAAGTACAAGTTAGTAGTTACAACATAGTCACAGTGGTATAAGTTATAGCATAGAGAATGTAGTCAATAATATCATAATAACTATGCATGATGTCTGATTGTACTAGATTTATCAGGGTAATCACTTCATAAGTTATATATACAAGGTTTGTTCAGAAGGTATCCAGCCATGTAATATGAAAAATAGAGATTTATCAAAGAAGATACAAGATACAAGAAACATTGTACAATGACGCCTCAGTCCCATTCAAAGTAGGCACCTTGGGAGCTCACACAGTTCTCCCAATTGACAGCAGCTGCCCTGTCATATTTTCCTGAATCTCACCGACAGTCTGAAATCACTTCCCTTTCAAAGGTGATTTTAGTTTTGAGAAAAGCCAGAGGTCACACGGCACCAAATCTGGGCTGTAAGGGGGCTGAGTCACCTGAGTAATTTGATGTTTCAGAAAAAAACTGCACTCCAATGTGATGCATGAGGGGGTGAGCTGTCATGATGAAGCTGCCAATCACCAGTGTCCCACAGCTGCAGCCTTCTGAATCACAATAGTTTCTAGAGGAATGTTCAAACTTAATGCAAAATTTGATGCAGATTCATTGCTCTACTTAGTCATTTTGAATGGGGTGGCTACACAGTACACAGGCTTACTCAATGGCATCTACCACCACCACTGACTAGTACAGTGAAGTCATCATTGTTCACACATGCACATTCTGGTCCACTCTCCTTGGCTGCCAGATTATATCAATGTCTTGCAAACCATTTTCATTACATTAATGATGGCTGAACATTTCCCAGATAGGCCTCATAAATGTCTAATCACGGTGTTGTTTACCTGAAACTAATATACTATTGTATGTCAACTGTAATTTAAAAATAAAAACTTATTTATAAAATAATACTGTATTGCATATTTGAATGTTTTAAGAGGGTAGATCTTAAAAATTCTTACCACAAGAAAAAATTTATAGCAACATATGGTGACAGATAGTAAACTAGACACTGTGATGAACATTTTGAAAAAAAAAAATTTCTTCAAAAAGACCTCAAAACTCAACATCTTAACAGTAAATAAACAAAAAAAATCAATTAGAAAATAGCAAAGACTTGAATAGACATTTTACAAAAAAGTATATATTGGTGACCAGTAAGTACATAAAAAATTGTTCAACATCATTAGTCTTAAGAAATATGGGATAACACTACTGTCAATTAGAGCAGCTAAAATAAAAAATAGTGACCATACCAAATGCTGACAAGGAGGCAGAGACACTGAATACCTGGGACATTTCTAGTGGTAATATAGAATTTTGCAGCCACCTGCAGACTCACAGATGGAGAGCCGAATGACAGGTATTGGGAGTGAGGGAGATGAGGAAGTGGACAGGTATTGGGAGTGGGGGAGATGAGGAAGTGGAAGGATTGACCAAAAAGGGGAAAAGGACTCATGGACATGGAAAACAGTGTGGTGACTGCTGAGGTGAGGGAGGTAAAAGGGGACTAAATGGTAATGGAAAAATACAATAAAGATTAATTTTTTGAAGAAAGAATAGTTTTGTGATGTCTTGTAAAACAGAACCTACACTTACCATAGGGAGCAGCAGTTGCCCTCCTCAGCATTTATGTCAGAGAAGGAAAAACATCTCCACTTAAAAGCATGCACACAAATGTCGTAGCAGCTTTATTGGTAATAACACAAACATGGAAACAACCCAAATGTCCCTTGACTAGTGAATGGTTTAACTGTAGTATCTCCAAACAATGGAATAGTACTCAGCAATAAAAAAAAAGCAAGCAAACATATGATCACCTGGGCTTCATGCTGAGTGAAAACAAGCTTGGAAGGTTATACTAGTGAATGATTCCATTTATAAAAATGGCAGAATTAAAGAGATGGAGAAAAATAGTGGTTTCTAGTGAACAGAGTTGGGTAAGGTATGCAGCATGATAAAAGAAGCAGGGTGAGAGAGTTTGTGGGGGTAGGACAATTCAGATTTTGCTTGTCATCATGAATCTATACCTGGTATAAAAATGCATAGACATATACACACTCTCACACACACATGAGAAAAGGTAAAAACTAATGAGAAACTGCTTAAGGTCTGTAGGCTAGTTAATGTGAATTTCCTGGCTTTGATATCATAGTAAAGTTATATAAGATGTTCCTATTGGGTGAAGATGGGAGAAAGACACTAAATCTCTTCATATGATTTTCAGAATTTCCTGTAGGTCTATAATTATTTCAAAATAAAAAGTTATCTTTTTTTCTAAAAAAGTCTAGACACTAATAGACATACGGTGGAATCTATACAGTATAACAGAATAGTTTCAGTCAAGGACTATGTTATGAAGAAGTGGCATCTTCTCCAGGACTTCAAAAAAGAACTTACTCTTCATGTAAAGCTACATCAACTCCTGCTGAAGCTGCAGATCAACAATGCCCTCTGTGATCTTATCCAGAGCTTTCCTACTAGACATAGGACTTTTCTAACTACCAATCCTAGTGTTAGTAGGAACAATGGAGAATAGACCTTGGGAATCTGAGAGAAGAGAAATGCAAGACCTGGAGATGCGTGGATGGATATATGGCTATGTAAGTGCACATGCATATGTTTGCACATGTGTTTGCATGCGGGAGGGAATTACTAGTTACCTATTTCCCCCAGAGTTGGCTCCAGCTAGATTCTAGTTTTACTTGGATGGATCCAAGCTACCAAGTGCAGTCCCTTGAGGCTATGAAATGTTCTTTCACCTCACTGGTCCCAAAGGGGTCTGGAAATGGAATAAGAGTGGTTCCATACGGGTCCTTTTTTGACTAACAATATAAGTGTAAACTACTGTCAAAAGGGAACATTTTTGATATGGAAAAGTAGGCATCAGAGTCACATAGAATTGGACTTGAGTTCTGGCTTTAACACTCACTAGCTGTGGGACCAGAAGCATATGATTTAACTTTTGGGGGGCCAGAGCTTTATAATAATCAAAGTCATTTCTCATATTTCTTTAGCACTTTCTACATATCAGGTACTATGCAAAGCACTCACCCACCTCACAGTTTTCTTGAACAATTAAATGAGCTTATGAATCTAAAATCTCTTGGCAGAATACTTATAGAAAGAAGTCAATTGATATACTCTGCACTTAAATAAATATTGTCCCTATTATAGTAACCAGGAAGAAAAAAGAAACACACTTCTCAAATGACACAAGAATCTCTAAAAATAGTACCAAATGCTGATTTTCAAATGGTGAAATAAGTCTGTCTAACTCTGATATGTGATTTCTAGTCACTAAATGTGCTTTGCAGTGAACATGATTCTTCAAAATTTAAGCAGAAAGAATCCATGTGTTTGCTGGCACATGTCTTCAATACTCAAAAGAATAAGTGCTCTCCTAAATGTTAACAATTTAGAATACACAAAGCCATTTCCTTTCCTCTAACTATGCAATGAAGCATCAGCCAAAGTAAATACAAAGAATAAAGTTAGGTAAAAATGCAAGAAATATCAACAAGGTGCAGACTTGAAATCAGTTAAATTCCTTAAGTAAGGTTTGGCTGAATTGTGGATTATTGTGGATTAAAATGACAAATAATCTGACTGTGATGCATAATCTCTGACAGGAGAAAGACTGATTTGGAGAATTTTGTAACAGATGGCTGTTAAATTAGGATTTTAATCCTCTTTCTTTAAATTTGTTTTATTGATGATGCTATTACAGTTGTCAAAACTTTTCCTTTTTTCCCCGCTCCACCCCGCACCCACCCAGCACCCACCTTCCCACTGGTAATCCCTTCTTAGTTCATTTCCATGGGTCATGCATATAAATTCTTTGTCTACTCTATTTCCTATACAATTCTTAACATCTCCCTGTCTATTTTGTACTTACCAATTATGCTTGTTAATCCCTGTACTTTCCCCCCATTCTCCCTTTCCACTGATAACCCTCCATAGGATCTCCATATATATGATTGTGCTCCTGTACTAGTTGTTTGCTTAGATTGCTTTAGTTCTTGTATTTTAGATGCAGTTGTTAATAGTTGTGAATTTGCTGTCATTTTAGTGTTCATGGTTTTTATCTTTTCTTTTTCATTTATTGTTGTTCAGTTACAGTTGTCCCACCTTTTCCCCATTGTTCCCCATTCTGCTCCGTACATTCAATCCCCTACATTTGTCCATGCCCATGAGTCCTCTATTTGTGTTCCTTGATTTGACCCTTCTCCTCTCCCAATTATCTTCCTCCTTCTTCCCCTGTGACCACTGTCAGTTTTATCTTTATTTCCAAGTCTCTGGCTCTACTTTGCTCATTTGTTTGTTTTGTTGATTAGGTTCCACTTAAAGGTGACGTCATATGGTACTTGTCTTTCACCACCTGGCTTATTTCACTAGCATAATGTTCTCCAGTTCCATCCATGCTGTCACAAAGGACAGGGCCTCCTTCTTTGTTTCTGCTGCATAATATTCCATTATGTAAATTTACCATAGTTCTTTGATCCACTCATTTATGGATGGGCACTTAGACTGTTTCCAGCACTTGACTATTGTAAATTGTGCTGCTATGAACACTGGGGAGCATAGATTCTTTTGAATTAATGTTTAAGAATTCTTAAGGTGTAATCCCAGCAGTAGAATGGCTGAGTCAAAAGGCAGTTCCATTTTTAGTTTTTTTTAGAAAATTCCATGATGTTTTCCACAGTGGGCGCACCAATCTGAATTCCCACCAACAGTGTACTAGGGTTCCCTTTTCTCCCCAACTTCACCAGCACTTACTGTTTGTTGATTTGGTTATGATGACCATTCTGATCAGTGTGAAGTAGTATCTCATTGTGGTTTTAATTTGCATCTCTCTGATGGCTAGTGAAGCTGAGCATCTTTTCATATGTCTCTGGGCTCTCTGTTTGTCCTCCTTGGAGAAATATCTGTTTAGGTCCTATGTCCAGTTTTTAATTGGGTTGCTTGTCTTCTTAGAGTGAAGTCATGTGAGTTCTTTATATATTTTGGAAATCAAACCATTGTCTAAAGTATTGTTGGAAAATATGTTTTCCTATATGGTTGGTACCCTTTCCACTTTTTTAATGTTTTCTTTAGTCATGTAGAAGCTTTTTTGTTTCATGTAGTCCCATTTGTTTAATCTTTCCTTTATATTCCTTGCCCTACGGAATGTATCGATGAAAATATTGCTGCTTGGGATATCTGAAAATTTCCTACCTATGTTTGCCTCCAGGACTTTCATGGTGTCTCAACTTATATTTAAGTATTTCATCCATCTTGAGTTTATTTTTGTGTATGGTGTAAGTTGGTGATCAAATTTCATTTTTTTGCACATTCTTTTCCAGCTCTCCCAACGCATTTATTGAGGAGGTGATTTTTACTCCATTTTATGTCCCTGCCCTCTCTTGTCAAATATTAGCTTACTGCATTGACATGGGTTTGTTTCTGGGCTCTCTATTCTGTTCCATTGGTCTATGTGCCTGTTCTTATGCCATCGTAAGTACTGGCATACCAGATTGTTTTGATTACCATGGTCTTGTAATATAGTTTGATATCAGGTATTGTGATCCTCCCTACTTTGTTCTTCTTTCTCAAAATTGCTGTAGCTATTAGGGTCATTTACAGTTCCATATAAATATTTGGAATGTTTGTAAATATTTGCAATGTTCATTTGCTAGGGGCTGTGGCCTGCAACCCAGGCATGTGCCCTGACTGGGAATTGAACCTGCGATGCTTTGGTTCGCAGCCCGTGCTCAATCCACTGAGCTACACCAGCCAGGGCAGTTTGTGACTTTCTTAATTTGTTTATTCAATGTTGTGTAGTTTTCTGAATACAGTTCTTTTTCCTCTTCGGTTAAGTTTATTTCTAAGTATTTTATTTTTCTTGTTGCTATAGTAAATGGGATTTATTCCTAATTTCTGCTTCTGATATTTCATTGTTGGCATAAAAAATGCCTTCAATTTCTGAATGTTGACTTTGTATCCTGCCATTTTGCCAAATTCCTTTATTATGTTCAATAGATTTTTGGTGGAGTCTATAGGGTTGTCCATGTACACTATTATGTCATCTGCAATCAGTGACAGCTTTACTTCCTTCTTTCCAATTCAGAAGCCTTTTGTTTCTTTTCTTTTTTATGAAGTATTTTTATTCTGCTTTTTAAAAGTATTTTTTATTGATTATTTTATTGCAGTTTTCCCAATTTTTTCCCCTTTTCCCCACTTTGCCCTGCCCCTCCAACCCTGCAGCATTCCTACCCCCTTGTCTTAGTTCATGTCCATGGGTTGTACAATACAAGGTCTTTGAGTCCTCTGTCCTATATCATTTTTTATCTTTCCCTGTCTATTTTATGCCTATTAGTTATGCTTCTTCTTCCCTGAACCTTTTGCCCCTATTTCTCCCTTCCCCCTCCCCACTGAAATTGCTCCATGTAATGTCCATTTCTCTGATTCTGTCCCTGTTCTGGTTGTTTGCTTAATTTTTGTTTTCATTGTTTTACTTTTCTTTTAGGTTCATTTGTTGATAGTTGTGAGTTTGTTGTAATTTTACTGTTCAGATTTTTTATCTTCTTTTTTTTAGATAAGCCCCTCTATCATTTCCTATAATAATGGCTTGGTGATGATGAACTCCTTTTACTAGACCTTATTTGGGAAGCACTATATCTGCCCTTTCATTCTAAAGGAAAGCTTTTCTGGATAGAGTCATCTTGGATGTAGGTCCTTGCCTTTCATGACTTGGAATACTTCTTTCCAGCCCCTTCTTGCCTGTAAGGTTTCTTTTGAGAAATCAGGTGACAGTCTTATGGGCACTCTTTTGTACATAACTATCTCCTTTCCTCTTGCTGCTTTTAAGATTGTCTCCTTATCTTTAATCATGGGTAACTCAATGATGATTTGCCTTAGTGTGTTCCTCTTTGGGTCCAACTTCTTTGGGACTCTCTGGCCTTCCTGGACTTCCTGAGAATCTATTTTCTTCAGCAGATTGAGGAAGTTTTCCTTCATTATTTGTTCAAACAAACTTTTATTTCTTGCTGTTGTTTTCCTCCTTCTGGCACCCCTATAATTCAGATATTCTAATGTTTCAAGTTGTCCCAGAAGTTCTTAAGGCTCTCTTTGTCTTTTTGAATTCTTGTTCCTTCATTCTGTTCTAGTTGGATGTTTATTTCTTCCTTTTGTTCTAAATCATTGTGTTGAGTCCTGTTTTCCTTCCTGTCACTGTTGGTTCCCTGAATATTTTGCTTTATTTCACTTCCAGTATCCTTTTTTTTTCTTTCATGTTTTGACCAAACTCAATCAGTTCTGTGAGCATTTCGATTACCAGGGCTTTGAACTCTCCATCAGATAGGTTGGCTATCTCCTCATCACTTAGCTCTCTTTCTAGAGTTTTGCTCTGTTCTTTCATTTGGAACATATTTCTTTGTCTTGGCACACCTGCTAAGTTGAAAGTAGGCCAGGTCTTAGGTATTCACCAAGGTAGGGCCACCTTCTTTGCTCTGCTTCCTGGTGGGGAGGGGCCAGAGAGGGAACAGTGCAGCTTGCCTGATTGTCTCTAGTGCACTTTCCAACGGACTCTCGGACTCTCGTGTGAGACTGGGAGTTTCTCTCATTGCAGCAACCACTATATTCCACAGTCAGCTCTGAGTCTCAGTTTCACCTTCAGCCACCCCACCCACCTGGCCTGTCACCTCGTTGCAGTTTTACTGAGTCAGCCTGCGTGGTCTGCTGCCTTACTGGTCAGGTTATTCTGGTTGATTTTGTCTTTAATTCCTCGGTTGTCAGAGTTCTATGCAGTTTGATTTTCTGGCACTTAGGTCATTTGTTGATTTTAGATTTGTTGTTATCCTCCTTTTGGTTGTGTGAAGAGTTTCTACCTGTGCCTCCGTCTTGGCCAGAACCCCTAGTTTGGATGCATTTTATTTATTTTTCTTATCTGATTGCTGTGGCTAGGACTTCCAATACTATGTTGAATAGAAATGGTGAAAGTTGACACTTTGTCTTGTGCCTGATCTTAGGAAAAAAGCTTTTAGTTTTTGCCCATTGAGTATGATCTTAGCTGTAGGTTTCGCATATATTGCCTTTGTTATGTTTAGGTATGTGGCCTCTATTCCCACTTTACTCATTGGTTTTATCATAAATGGGTGGTGTACCTTATCAAATGCTCTTTCTGCACTTATTGATTTGATCATGTGGTTTGTGTCTTTTGTATTATGTGGTATATTACACTTATTAGTTTGCATATTTTGTACCATCCTTGCATCCCTGTGATGAATACCACTTCATCATGGTGTGTGATCTTTTTAATGTATTTCTGGATCTAGTTTTTACTTCTTGACAACCCCTTTCAGCCTGCAAAATTTCTTTTGAGAAATCATCTGATAGCCTTATGGGAACTCTTTTGTAGATAACTATCTGCTTCTCTCTTGCCTCTTTTAAGATTCTCTCTTTATCTTTAACTTTTGGCATTTTAATTGTGATGTGTCTTGGTGTGGTCCTCTTTGTGCCCATTTTGTTTAGGATTCTCTGTGCTTTCTGGACTTGTATGTCTATTTCCTTTTCCAAATTAGGGAAGTTTTCTTTCATTACTTTTTCCAATAAGTTTTCAATTTCTTGCTCTTTCTCCTCTGCTTCTGGTACCCTTATGATTCAAATGTTAGTACATTCGGAGGTGTCCCAGGGGCTCCTTAGACTCTTCCCATTTTGGGGGGATTCTTTTTTTTTCTTGCTGTTATGATGAAATATTTTGCTTATTCTTGTTCCAAATCATTGATTTGAGTCTTGGCTTCATCCACTCCACTGTTGGTTCCCTACATTTTTGTCTTTATTTTACTTAGTGTGACCTTCATTTCTACCTGGGTCTTTTTTATGCTGTTGAAGTACCCAGTGAGTTCCTGGAGCATCCTAGTAATGAGTGTTTTAAACTATGCATCTGATAGTTTAAATGCTTATCTCCATTTCGTTTAGTATTTTTTCAGGATTTTTTTCTGTTTTTTCCTTTTTTGTCTTCTCATTTTCACACCCTCCTTATGTTTATTTCTGTGTATTAGATAGAACTCCTCTGACTCCCTTAGTAGCTTGACCTATTGCAGAAAGGCACACCCATAAGTTGGATGGGGCAGAGTATTAGGTAACTGTCAGGGCAAGGCAATCTTTGTCATCACTCTGTGGCTCTGTATGGGCAAGAGCTCAGAGAGGGGACAATGCTGCTGCCTGTATTCTAGACTTTTTCTGCAGGAAACTGTCTCTGGCAGTGGCCATTATGCCAGACACTTCAATTTCTCCCTGTGTGCCCCTGGTACCCTTCCAGCTGTTTCTCTGGTGCTGAACCCCAGAGGGAGTGAGTCTGTGTAAGTCCAAGGTCCATTGTGGGCCCTTTAATTGGAGACTCCTGGGAATCCTGGAGTTTCTTTGGTTGCCCCAATCCCCACTGATTTTTACAGCCAGAAGTTACAGGCACTTAACTTCCTGGTGCTGGAACCCTGTGGTGGGTAGTGTGGTGTGGAGCTGAGATCCCCCTCCCTTCCAAGGAATCCCTCCTTGTTGGGGACCACCCTGCCCGGTCTCAGGAAGCTGTGACCCCCTGTGAGTTAGGCTGAGTGAGAAACCTCTGGATCAGGAGCCTCTAAGGAGACAAAACTTGCTCCCCTGGCCTTTAATGCTAAATCAGTTTCCAATGACAAGTAACAATTCTCTAGGATAGAGAATAGACGTAAGACAGGGGCTGATCTCATAAAGGCCTCTGTGGAATAAGTCTCACGAGACTGTGGAAATAAATGAAGGGGCTGTGGAAAGAAAGGGGTGATCAGCATCTACCCCTGCCCCCTCTTAGCCTGAGTCTTTGTACTCAGATGTGAGAAAACCAAGTCTCCTTGCTCCTCTGTCTCCAGCCAAGAGGCCAGCTGGGACCGGAGATGGTGGACCCCCGGGGTAATCAGGCCTGAGACAAAGAAATATGCAAGATCCTGTGAGATCTGTTTGCTAGAGGATGTTATTAACTTGGAATTTGAAGGCACAGTCAGGAAACCTTTAAAACCTGTAGTCTTTTCATATGATAAAACTCCAATCTCTGCCCGGAATCACAACAGAAACTCTGTTAACATCCTTGTAAGATACATGTCCCCTTTGATCCTTTCTGCCAGACCGTCAATCCACAATCTGTGACTGCTTTCTGAATAAAAAGCCACTGGCACAGAGAATGAGGCTTTTCCCCCTTAGAAGGGGAGCCCGGGGCGGCTCTAAGAATTGGACAGTGAGTGCTCCGTCTGTGACTTCCACTCAGAAAACTGTTTCTGTGCATGATTATTTCTATAGTGGGTTTTAAGCGTGTTCCTAGCCAACCAAAGGGAAAAGGTTGGATTAAGCGCGCTTCAGTCAGACAGCCGGGACTAAAGCGAGGTTTGAAAATTGCTAGTCAGTCAGACAGCCTGGTTTTCCAGGTGAGGTTTGAAAATTACTATAGTTAGTCAGACAGCCGGGTGTTCTAAGCGAGGTAGAAAAATCGCTACACCTCCTAATTTTTATCAACCACACATGGGTGTGAGAATGCCTGTTTCACATCTCTGCGTCTCTCCATGCCTTTCCACATGTTTCTGCTTCTCTGCCCCTCCTACCTATCTGGATGAATGTGACTTCTTTAATTCCTTGGTTGTTGGATTTCCATACAGCTAGATTTTCTGACAATTCTGGGTGATATTTGTTTTTGTAGTCTAGTAATTTTTGCTGTGGTTGTACAGGAAAGGAATCTGTGTTTACTTATCCCTCTATCTTGACTGAATGTCCATTTTAATGATGTTAGTCTGTCCTTTTCATAAGCGTGGTATATGATTTCACTTATTTGTATCTTCTTCAATTTCTTTTTTCAGTTACTTATAATTTTGTGAATACAAGTCTTTTACAGTTTTCATAATTTTATTCCTAGGTAATTTACTGTTTTTTTAATTTAAATTATTTTATTGTTGTTCAATTACAGTTGTCTGTATTTTCTCCCCATCCCTCCCCCATCCCCCTCTAAACCCACCTCCCTCCCTTGTTTTTACCCTCCCCCTTGGTTTTGTCCATGTGTCCTTTATCATAGTTCCTGAAAACCATATTCATTTTGTATCTGGCTATTTTACTGAATTCATTTATCAGTTGTAGTAGGTTTTTGTAGGTTCTTTATGGTTCTCTATATACAGTATCATGTCATCTGCAAATTGCAGTTTTAATTCTTCATTTCTAATTTGGATGCTTTTTATTTCTTTTTCTTATCTGACTGCTATGACTAAGAATTTCAGTACTATGTTGAATAAGAATGCTGAAAGTGGTTATCCCTATCTTAATCCTGATCTTAAGGGAAGCACTTTAATTTTTTCCCATTGAGTATGATGTTGGCCATGGGTTTGTAATATATGGCCTCTATTATATTGAGACATATTTCCTCTATTCCCACTTTGCTGAGAGTTTTTATTACAAATGGGCTCTCAATTTTATCAAATGCTTTTTCTGCATTTGTTGATATGATCATGTGAATTTTATTCTTCTTTTGTTTATGTGGTATATCACATTTATTGATTTGCAGATAGTGTACCAATCTTGCATGCCCAGAACAAAACCAATTTATCATGGTGTATAATCTTCTTACTGTGTTATTGGATCCAGTTTGCTAATATTTTTTAGGATTTTAGTATCTATATTCATCAATGATATTGGCCTATAATTTTCTTTCTTTGTAGTGATTTTATCTGGTTTTAGAATTAGAATAATGCTGGCCTTGTAAAAGAATCTTGGGAGTATTATCTCCTCTTGAATTTTTTGGACTAGTTTTAGGATTGGTGTTTGATCTTTGAATGTTTGGTTAAATTTGCCTGTTGAAACATTCTGTCATGGTTGTTTGTTTTCTGAGAATTTTTTGATTACTGCTTCAGTTTGATTTGTTGTAATCCATTTATTCAAGCTTTCTGATTCTTCCTGATTTAGTTTTGGAAGATTGTATATTTCCAGGAATTTATCCATTTCACCCAGGTTGTTGAATTAGTTGGCATATTCATAGTATTTCTTTACAATCCTTTGTATTTTTCTGATATCAGTTGTTAGTTCTCCTTTTTCAATCTGATGTTACTTATTTTGGTACTCTCTCTTTTTTTCTTGATGAGTCTCATTAAAGGTTTCTCAATCTTATTTATCTTTTCAAAGAACCAGCTCTTGGTTTTATTGATCTTTTGTATTGTTTCCTTAGTCTCTATATCATTTATTTCCCCTCTGATCTTTTTTATTTCCTTCCTTCTACCTACTTTGGTGTTTGTTTGTTGTTTCTTCTAGTTCTTTTAGGTATAGTGTTATTTTGTTTTTTAAGAGGTTTCCTGCTTCTTGGGGTAAGCCTGTAATACTGTGAACTTTCCCCTCAGGAATACTTTCACTGTGTCCCATATTTTGGGTTGTTGTGTGATCATTTTCATTTGTTTCCAGGTAATTTTTTATTTCTTCTTTGGTCTCGCTGTTCAAGTATTCATTGTTCAATAACATGCTATTTAGCCTTTATGTTTTGAATGTTTTCCAGTTTTTTATTATAGTTAATTTCCAGTTTCATATCATTGTGATGTGAAAAGATGCTTGATATGACTTCAATCTTCTTTAATTTGTTCAGGCTTATTTTGTATTCTAATATATGTTCTATCTTTGAGAATGTTTCATGTGCACTTGAGAAAAATGTATAGTCTGCTCCTTTGAGATGAAATGTTCAGTAAATAATAATTAAATCAATTTGATCCAGTGTGCTCTTTAAGGTTACTATTACTTTGTTGATTATTTCTTTTCTTTTCTTTTTTTCTAGAAGATCTATCTGTTGATGACAGTGGACTGTTAATATCCTCTATTATGCTATTTTTCCTTAATGTCCACCAAGATTTTCTTTATATACTTAGGTGCGCTTATGTTTGGTGCATATATGTTTACAAGAGTTATATTTTCTTGTTGGATTGACCCCTTTAGCATTATGTACTGTCTTTCTTTGTCTCTTGTTATGACCTTTGATTTTAAGTCTATTTTGTCAGATATAAGGATTGCTACTGCAGCTTCTTTTTTTTTTGTCTCCATTTTCAAGGAATGTTTTTTTCATCCCTTCGCTTTCAGTCTGTGTGTATATTTCATTCTGAGGGGGGTGTCTTGTCGACAGCACATGTTAACAAGTCATGTTTTCTTATCTACTCAGCTTTCAATTGAAGCATTTTATCCATTTACATTTAAAATTATTACTGATTGGTATTTATTTATTGTCACTTTATTCTTGATACCCACGTTCCTCTCTCCCTCTCTTTCTTATTCTTAAAGCAGTCCCTTTAACATCTGTTGCAATGTTTGTTTGTTGCTGTTGAACTCCTTTAGCCTTTTTCTTTCTTTTTTTCTTTTCCTTTTTTTTTTTTTTGTCTTGGAAGTTCTTTATTATGCCTTCAATTTTAAACGATAGTCTTACTGAATAGAACAGTCTTTGTTGCAGGCTCTTGCTTTTCCTCACTTTGAATACTTCACACCATACCCTTCTGGTCTGAAGTGTTTCTGTTGAGAAATCTGCTGACAGCCTTATGGGAATTCTCTTGTAGTTAACTAACTGCTTCTCTTTCTGTCTTTAAAATTCTCTCTTTGCCTTTAATTTTTGTCATTTTGATTATGATGTATCTTGTTGTGGTCTCTTTAGGTTCTTCTTGATTGGGACTCTCTGTGCTTCTTGAACTTGTGTAGTTTACTTTTTCTATTACCAAGTTAAGGAAGTTTTCTGCCATTATTTCTTCAAAAAATTTCCCTATTTGTTGCTCAGTCTCTTCTCTTTATGGTACCTTTATGATGCAGATGTTGTTATGCTTGATGTTTTCTCAAAGGTTTCCTAAACTTTCCTTGTTTCCTTTAATTCTTTCTTCTTCTTGATTCTCTGCTTGGTTACTTACTGTTTCTTGTCTTGTAATTCACGAATTTGATCCTTTGCTTCGTGTAATCTGGTGCTGATTTTTCTAGTGTGAGTTTTTTAAAAAATTTCTGACAGGTTCTTTTCTATAGTTTCTATGTCACTTTCAATGCTTACTCTCTCTTTGTTTAAGTTTCCCTCAAGATAATCCATTAGTTCCCTAATGCCCTGTGCATCCTTTTAACCATAATTTTAAACTCTGCATCTGATATTTTGGTTGCTTTTACGTCATTTAATTCTTTTTCTGAAGAGTACTCTTGTTCTTTCATTTGGGGCATATACCTTTATCTCCCCTTTTTTTCTGCCTTTTTGTGCTTGTTTCTGTGTATTAGGTAGATCTTCTATGGCTTCTAGTCTTGTTATAAGGGCTTTCTGATATGGGTGCCTGTGGGTTCAGTGGCACAGTCTTCTAGATCACCTGAACTAGGTGCACCATAAATGACGTTTTTTATTGTTGTTCAAGTACAGTTTTCTACCTTCCCCCAACCCCTTCCCACCACCATAAATGACTTTTGATTGGATCATGTGCCCTCTCCTGTTGTAGTTGAGACTTGAATTTTGTTGGCCCATTTGTAGATAGAGTTCACCTTCAGACTGACTGGCTGCAGGGGTAGATTTTTTTCTCCATGTATGAATCATAGTTCAGTGGCTGCTCCTCAAAGAGTTGTTCCTGGAAGGGTCTGGTGTCTGCTAGAGTCCCTTTTGTCTGTGCCATTTGTGTGACCAGCTGGGTTGAGCTCTGGTATGGTCTGAATTCCACCATTGGTGTGTATTAGTTTGGGGTCTCCCTGGTCAAGGTTCTGGTGGAGATTGATGTCAGATGTTGTATGCTTCTGGCCTTAAAATACCCATCTGGAACTACCATGCCATTCACTGTTTGTGGCTGTGTGTACTGGGCCTGTGTGTGTGTGGAAGAGATCAGGCTGTGCTCCAGGACTGGTTTTTTGGAGCTCCAAGCTGGCTGCAGATCAATAAAAGTCCAAGGCTTTCTGAGGTTGATGTCCACATGTCAGCTATTCTGCCTTCCTCCTCTAGGTTTCGTGGACCTCCTCTAGTATCTTATGAAAAAAGTCTATAGAGTGAGCCCAAGTTAGTCAGGCCCCTCTAACCTTTCCACAGTGTGCAAATTCAGTACAGAGGGGTGACAAGCTTGGGAGGATGGGGCTAGTGGCTCACCTACTTGGATGTAATGTGGTCAGGCATTCAATGGGAAGAATGTGGCCCCTACTCCAGAGTCATACCATTCAGTCTTTGATAGAGTCTTCAACTCTAGCTCCCCCAGGAGGAGCACACTATAAGTCCAATTTGGGTACAGTCAGCTATCTCCACTGCAGGAGAAAGCTTGACAGGACAGAATGGGGCAGGGTCACTGGGACTCAGGCAAACCAATCAAGGAAATCTTGTGTTGGGGTGGCACTGGCTGGGATGCAGAAGGAGGCCAAGCTGAACTCCTTCTTAGCTCTGTAGTCACACCTGCTTGAACCCCCCAGATTGGAGCCTTTGAGGTAGATGTACTCTGAATGTACCAGCTCTGAGTAAAGCTGCCTTCCTGCTGCAAAACTGAACCCAGCAGGATGGGACCAGTAGGGCTTATAAAAAAATATCAAGGTAATCTTTCATTTGGGGTGACACTGGCCTGCATGAAGGGAGCAAGTTATATGCTTCCCCCTAGCTCCACAACCATGCCATCAGAGGCCCTGATGGAGCCACATTCCAAAGGTCCCAGTTTCAAGATGTGCTCCTTGCTCCTTTTCCCTCAGTGGAACTGTGCTTAGCAGGACATAACCTATGGGACTTTGAGGAAAAAATCAAGGCAGCCCTCTACTGGGGATGGCACCAGCCCTAGGGTGGGGAGCAAGCAGCTGGCCTCCCTATAGTTCCACAGCATGCCACTAGAGAACTTGAGGGGAGGCTTCAAGGGGGTGACACAAAAGGTCCTAGCCCTGAGCTGTGCTCCTTTCTACTCACAAACCAGAGCTTAGCAAAATGGGGCCATTGAGATTTGGGAATCAAAATCAAAGAAGCCTTCCAATGGAGGTGGTATAGGCCAGTGGAAGTGAAGCAGACTGCATGCCTCTCCCTACTCTGCAGCTGCATGCTGTCAGATATCCTGAAAAGAGAGTCTTCTGTTGGGAGGCAGTGCAAAATTGGCCCCTGTTCTAAAGCCACTCCATTCAGTGATCATCTGTCTGCCTATAGATTCTCCAGAAAAAAAAGGTCACCTTCGGTTCCTGCTGGGTGCAGCCAACAGTCCTTTTCTGGACTTGAAATTGGCAGGGTGGTGTTGCCAGTATTTGGAGGATCAAGTTTGTGCACTTTCTTCAGCTAGTGCTGTAAGAATAGGATCACCCAACCTTACGGTGCCTGAGAGTGGTGTGGGATGTTGCCTCAGGACTGAGACCCCAATAGCCAACCATCCAGTTCTCTCTCTGGAGCCACTTCACCCACTCAAGGGATTTTGAATGCCCAGAGTTCCCTTCCTTCTACCTGAGCCCTGGGTGAGTGCCCAAGAATGAGCACTGTGCATGGGCCCTTTAGAAAAGTACCTGGAATACTAGCAGGCACATTTCTCTTTTCAGCAGACAGAGTTCTTAATGAATTTGCTGCCAGATGCTATGCAGGCTCCTTTCCCCTTCCTTGGTGTTCTTGTTTGAGGATCCTAGCATTGGGTTGATACCTCATGCTCCTAAGGGAGGACTTTGTCTGCCTAGATACCCCTTCAGCTTTTCAGCCACCACACCTGGGTGTAGGGACAAGCCTTCTCCATGTCTCTATCCTCTGTGTAGCTTCTATAAATTCTTGGATATAACTCTCCTGTTCATCTGTCCTTCAGCTGGTTATTCAGATTGATTGCTCTATATTTTAGTTGTAAATCTTGTTTGGCACCAGGAGGAGGTGAGTGTAATATCTACCTACTCCACAGCTATCTTGGATCTCAAGAACTTTTAACAATTTTTGTAATGCTGATTTGGTGGTAATGAACTTTAGCTTTTCCTAGTCTGGGAAGTTCTTTATGTCTTCTTCACTTTTAAGTGATAGCCTTGCTTGGTAAAGTAGTCTTGGTTGTAGGTCCTTGCTTTTCAGCACTTTGTATAGTTCATGCCAAATCTTTCTGGACTGAAAAGTTTCTGTTGAGAAATCATCTGACAGTCCTATGAGAGCTCCCACCTCATAGGTAACTGTCTTTCTCCTACTGCTTTTAAGATTCTTTATTTGTCTTTTACATTTGACATTTTAATTATGATGTGTCTTGGTGTGGGCCTTGTGAGGTTCATCATGTTTGAGACCCTCTGCACTTCCTAAACTTGAATGTCTTTCTCCTTCACCTGGTTAGGGAAGTTTTCAATCATTATTTCTTTAAATAAGTTCTTGATCCCTTGTTCTCTCTCTCTTTTCCTTCTGGTATTCCTATGATGTGGATGTTTTTACACTTCCTGTTGTTCCAAAGGCCCCTTAAACTCTTTATTGCTTCTAATTATTTTTTCTTTTTACCACTCTGATTGGGTGAGTTTTTTTCCACCTTATCTTCCAAATTGCTGATTCAGTCCTCTGCCATATCCAACTTACTGTTTATTCCTTCTAGTGTATTCTTTATATCAGGTATTGTACTGATTTCTGAGTGGCCCATTTTTACGGTTTCTGTATTTTTTTATATTGTTTTAGCTATCACTACATTCCAAGAGCATCCTTATAGCCATTTTAAAAAATTCTATATCTAACATATTGCTTGTCTCCATTTCATTTAGCATTTTTTTTCTGAAGATTTCTCCTATTTTTTTACATTGTAAACATGTTTCTTGTCTTTTCATTTTGGCTGCACCTTTGTATTTGTTTCTACTTCTATGGCTCCCAGTCTTGGTAAAATGGCCTTATGTAATAGGTGTCCTGTGGTACAGTCTCCTTGATTACCCAACCTGGGCTTTCCAGAAATGCCCTTTGTGTTGTTTATATGGAATCTCCTGGTTGTAGTTGAGTCTTAGCCATTATTAGCATATTTGTGCATGGGATTGACTTAGGATCTGGCTGATTTAGGATCAATCCTGATTACAGTGTGTGAGTTGCTGTCCAAGTGCTGACCACATGAAGCAAAATTCACCCCAGCAAAGACTAGCACTCTCTGAGATCTCTTTTTGGATATGTTGCTTGTGAAGTTTATTGGATACTGCTCTGATGTTGTCTAAAGCTGGCCACTGGATATGTTGGTACTGGGCTTTTTGGGAGGAATTCTGGTCCAGGGCAATATAAGATGTTGTCTGTGAGTGACCTCAGCAAACTGTTTAGAGCTACAAATAACAGTTTGTGGCTGCCTCTGATGGGCATGGGTGCATGTAGGTAGGCATGACTGGTATTCACCAGATTAATACAGGTTCGAACTTGGAGCCACTGCTGGGTTTGAGGCCACTCATAAAAATTCCCAGTGTATACCAAGCTTAGCTTCTCCTTACCAGGTGCTTGCAGACCTTTGGGGTGAGATGGGGTTTCAGGGAGTCATAGTGATGGGGCCAGCAGAGTTTATCAGACCAAAAATGACTAAGATTTGACCTGTGATGGAAGGCTCTCAACCAGTCAGGCAAGGAAAAAATTTCCCCATCCTAAAGTTGCACAATTCAGTCTGCTCCAGATTCTGACAAGACCCTGAGCTCAGCAAAGCAGTGTCACTAGGAGTTGAGAGGGTAGGGATAGTGGATCTCCCATGAGGAGGAGGCACCTTTAAGCTGAGTGGGAAGTAATGAGAATGACTCCTTCCCCAGAGCCACACAACTCAGTTTGTCCCAGATTCTTCCCAGACCTCCTGGGGAACCCAAACTCAGCATGGTGGAGCCACGAGAAGCTGGGATCGTGGGAGCACAGGGAATCCAGATGGAGGAGCTATCAGGTCTCTTGTGAGGGGAAGCGCCAGTCAGGTTCATGGGAAAGTGGGAGCAATGGCCCCCACAAGCCACACAACTCAGTCACTGACAACTCCTGAGTCTACCCAGGTCTCTACACCCCAACCCAGACAGCTGACTGTTCAAGAGGGCTCAAGCTGCACAGGGTGAAGTGGGAAGTATTCCAGAGGGTAACACTATTGCTTTCCCCCAGGCTTATGCTTTAGGAGCGGAGTACTCTTCCCAAGAAAAATGGCATTTTCAATGTGGAAAGGGGCTCAGCACAGGGACCCTGGCAGCTGTCCCTTCAACAGCCACAAACCCCAGTCTCTCCTCATACAATTCTAGTTTGCTTTGCTTTCTCTCTGCCAGAGCCCAAGATGAGTTGCTGCAAACAAGACTTTGTATGTTGGCACTTTTAGAAGACACCTGTAACTATAGCAGACTCTGTCTCTCCCTGGCAGACATAATTCCTGATGATTTTCAGTGCCAGATAATATGTGGGTACCTCTTCTCAGCTGTGGTGCTCTGGGCTGGGGAACCTGGCATGGGGTTGAGACCCCATGCCCCTCAAGGGCAACTTTGCAGCTGAGATATTCCTCCAGAATCTCAGCCACTGCTTGTGGGAATGGGGCCAGCCCTTTCTGGGTTTCTGCCCTTCCGACCATTCTCAATGTGGCTTTTTCTGTAAATCTTTGGTTATAAGACTTCTGTTCAGGTAGTCTTCAGTTGATTATTTAGGTTGATTTCTTTATATTTTAGTTGTAATTACAGTTTGGATGTGGGAGGAGGTGAATGTTCCTTCCACCTAACTCTACCAGTATCCTCTAGTGCCTATTCTTAAAATGGTTCTAACTTCATCTTGACTTCTCAGCTTCCAGGGATGATGAAAATAATGAGAGAAAACCACATCTGTTTTCTTGTTTTATAGTTTTAGGGTTGGTTCCCCAGCTATCATTAGAGATATTTACACATAGCTTTGGGTATTTGTCAGTTTTGGTGCCTGGCATCTATTTCTTCCTCCTCTTTGAGTTTATTTCATCTTTCAGACTTTTATACTCCTGGTGTGTTTGGTGTATTTTTATGTATGTTAGTTATTTACACTCCCCACTCTGTTAGTCCAATCTAATTTCAGGGGTCCCCAGTGAAGTTTTCTTAGGGTGGTGGGTATTCAGGAAATCATGTAGGTGCAGTACAGAGAAAGAAGGCAGAAACTTGGCCATGAGGTTCCAAAGAGCAATTCCCAGCCCTTTATCTGGGCCATTCTCCCATTAGTTTTTCCCTAGGGCCTAATCTTATCTTTTAAGACTGATACCTCCTTCCTTAGGAAATATTGTTTTTACCAACACTTTCTCCGCTCAATCATTCTACTTAGAAAGTCTCAAGGATGACAGACAGTGGAACTTCAGGTTGAATCCTTCACCTTCTCTCAAATGGAACAAGCATATAAGGACAGATTAAAAACACACTGATTTGACATTTACATACCTTATGACATGATCACCATAATAAATCTAGCAACCATCTATCATCAAACAAAGCAATTACAATATTATTGACTATGTTCCCATATTGTACATTACATCCTTGTGACTTGTTTATTTTATAACTAGAAGTTTGTACCTCTTATTCCCCTTCACCATTTTCAGCCATCCCCCCACCCACTCCCTGCTGGCAGCCATCAGTTTTTTCTCTGCATCTATAGCTCTGTTTCTGTTTTGTTTTGTTTGTTCATTTACTTTTAGATTCTACATGTAAATGAAACTATACAATATATTTTCTCTGATTTAAATAACTTAGCATAATACCGTCTAGGTTTATCCATGCTGTCACAAATGGCAAGATTTTGTTCTTTTTATTACCAACTAATATTTAAGTTGCATACCTAGAACTTATACAATAATGTATGTCAACTACAATCTAACTTAAAAAACCTGATGGTGTCTGTATGTTACTTTTAAAATAAAATGGCAGGCTGTATTGTTCCAACTATATGACACTCCAGAAAATGCAAAAAAAAATATGGAGAGAGTAAAGGGGGTTATAGTATAGAGGGAGGGATGAATAGGCAGAGCACAGAGGATTTTTTAGGCCATAACACTATTCTGTGTAATACTATAATGATGGATACATGTCACTATATATTTGTCCAAAGCCATAAAATGTACAATGCCAAGAGTGAACCCTAATGTAAACTCTGGACTTCGGGTGATGATGTGCCAATATAAGTTCATCAATTGTAACTAATACACCACATTGTGTGGATGTTGATAATGGAAGATGCTATATTTAAACAGTACAAGGGAAATGTGAGCAATCTCTGTACTTTTGACTGAATCTTGATATGAAGGCAATGGAGCAAAACTACTATAAAAACTACTACTAAACTCTTCAAAAAGTCCATTAAAACTTTGAATAAAATAAAAGAGCAGGCTTGATAGGTGGAATAAATACCAAAATCCTGGTGTTGCCATTCTGCTCCTGAATGGTAGTCACCAGAATTATATGCGGACATGTTAATCTTACCTAGAGAAGCAGATGCTCAATGATGGCAGCCATTGTTGTTATTATTCAGGATTAGTCTTCACTCTGACTTCTTCATTTATTGCTCATAACAACAACTAAGTCCACAGATGAACAGGCAACCTAAACCTATACATCATCTTTAGAATTCAAGAAATATCAAGACTTATGAATAGCCTACCATTGATACATTTTTCCCCACACCCATGTCAGAATCCTTCCTAGCTCCAAGACAGCCTTCATTCTCCTTGCCAGTGAGATGGACTAGCAGAATTCAGAAATAGTACAACTAGTTTGAAACAATGGCATTATAACAGCTTTTGACAAGGAAATATTAAATTATTCTATGTTTTTCTATATTCTAAATTATTCTATATTTATGAAATATTGTGTGACAAAATAAATCCTGGAGAATAAAGTTCATGTTTTGCTCTCCCAGTATTTTTATCAAGACTTGCAAGCAAGTCGTCAAGTCCACATACTTCTTGCCTGGGATGAATTTATGTCCCAGAGTTGAATGAGGTTAACTGAAGACCATTTCTCTTTCTGCCTTTGTGAAAACCTACTCCAGGTGGTCAATTCAAACATCTACAGGGATGGCCCATAAAAAAGGAAGGACGCAGCTAGCCAGCCCAGTCTCTGGGGTGCAGTGGCTACCTAGCACCAACCAGCCAACTAGTGCCCACCAGGAAAGAGGCAGTGCAGGATGCTCAGCTATCCATTCATCTAGCGGCTTGCTTGAGGTAGGTTTTAATTACAAGAGCTAAGTTCTGTGTGAGTCAACCAAAACACATTTGTGAAATGCATCCAGTTGCAGAGCCCAGTTTGTGGCTTCTGGGATAGACTCATTGAGAACGTTATGTGCCATGCCTGGAAGAGCAGGTGGGAAAAGAAAGTATACCAACACTGAGAAGGGATCAGTCCTCTCTGTGGCCGTGCTTCAAGATGGTGGCAGACCTTCATGTTGAAGAAGTCGGATCCTGGGCCCTGTGCTCTCAGCCCTTGCAAAGATTCTCATGTTTTAGTAGCTATAGGGCTGCTGGACTCCCAGAGCCCATGCCCACTTGGAAGAGGGCAACAATGCTGACTAGAATGTCTTCCTGAAGCTCTGGAGCCCTGAAAAGTACTATCATCATCACAAAATCCTTAGTTATTGGCCTATTAATGACTGGCATGGATTTTCTACCAACTCAGCAGGATAACAGCTCAGGGTCATATTTGATTTGATTTGATTTAATTTGATTGGATTTGGTTTGATTTGATTTGATTTGAAAGGAATAAAGAAAAGTGACATTTCTTTCCTATCTGTGTTTGTAATCTTAGATTCGCACTTTTTATACAAATAAAGTGCCCAGTAGACATTTCTGATCTTGTACCCATTTTTACCCAGGACCTTCATCCCATCTGAACCCACTCTATCCTTACTCCTGAGAGATGGGGCAGGAAGGAAGACAGGATATATTTTTATTCAACATATTTTAATACTTCTTTTGAGCTGAAACAAAAGTTGTTTGCTTTCTAGATCAACTAAAGGTGTCCCAAGTCATTGTTGGAACTTGTTAGTGAAGGTTGTTCTTCATTACAAAGTGTACTAGTTTGCTAGGGATGCCAATACAAAATATCAACAACTGGGAGGCTTAAACAAAAGAAATTTATTTTCTCATAGTTCTGAAGGTAAAAAGTTTGACATCAATTTTTAATAATTCAGTTAATTGTACATAGTTCTGTTACCAAGGTTAGTTTCTTCTGAGGCTTCCCTTTTGGCTTATAGGTGGCCATCTTCTCCCTATGTCCTCACATGGTTTCCCCTCTGTGTCTGTGTCCTAATTTCTTCTTCTTACAATGACACCATCATATTGAGTTAAGGTCCACCCAAAGACCTTATTTTAACTTAATTACCCTTGTAAAGATCCTATCTACAAATACAGTCACATTTGAGGTACTCAGGTTTAGAACTTCAACATATAGGAGTTGGGGGAAGAATACAATTCAACCCTTAACACAAAGAGAGGGTTAGCTTTATCTAGGACCTTGCAAGTCACTTCACACAAATATAGATCTAATTGTATTAAACTGCATACCAGCTAAGTTCTTCAAAGTTTTAAGCTTCTGAACTTCCTCTCCAGGCTTCTGTACAATGATGGAGAGGACTCTTCAAAACTCATGGCATATTCACAACAAAACTTTTTCTAGTTTTCTTAGTAAACTTTTCATAGTTCTAAAGCTGATCTTATCAGAAAGCTTTGTCATCACAAAGACTTCTGGATTTACATACAGGACTTGAGAAAGCCACATAGTGTCAAGGAGAAGCTGAACTCTAGCCTCTTCTTTTGGTAACCAGATTGATATATAATACCCTTTATAGTCTTGTTTTTCAACTTAAATTGTATATTCCCCAAGTCCTCGGCTGAATAAATAAATTGAATTAAAGGTGGGGGTGTTCAACTTTAAATAAGGCTGGCTCACATCTGTGAAATTCTATATGGCTTTGTCTAGGACTTAGACCAGTTGTTCTTGCCTGGCAGTAATGGTTTGGTTCTCACATTAAACATATTAGTTTGGTAAAGGGCCAAAAAATGCAGACTTAAGAATCTGAAATGACCCATTTTCTTAGGCAAGGCCCTGGCAAAGCTAACTACCTGTGGGAGATGGAAAAGGTCTCTGGCTTCTAATTTTATAGTCTCCTGAGGAACAGATATTTCTTTTGTGTCTGTTTCCACTTTGATGTAGAAATAAAAGCATACTTATATATCACTGATGCTTTAGAATAAACATTTCATAAGGAACACATGTCTGGGTATTCCTGAACTTTGATACCATTACAAGTCAGGGAGAAAATGAACAACAGAAGCAGGCAAGGGATACAAGTAGAACCAGCCTTCCTCCCTCGGTCCACACATCTGCAGCCCACCACATCAGCCCACAGGCTAAGTCGTTTTGCAGTGGTCTTGCCATAGATCGAACTCATCCTCACTCCACTGGGAGGGATTTGTAAGAGCAGAGCCTGAGGCAGAATCTCCAGGAAAACAAGGGCAGTCTTTTCTGTGAACTGCAGGTCTGATCCTTATCTGGGGCCCCACTAATGCATTTTTCTGAATTAAGGTAGGACCTTGGGGAAGGGGCAGAAAGCTGCTCATGCCAAGAGCCAAGACTAAGTGCCTTTTGTTTGCAAGTTGAACAGGAGTGTGTGCAGGGTGGAGCCAGCTCCTTGTCTCCAGGCTTGCTGGCCCTGGCTCTGATCCTCATCTTGAGGGAAGGGACAGAGAGCAGCAGAGGGCAGGGTGAGGATACAAAGACCCTGGCCTCCCCATCTCAAGAGTCTTCCAACCAAGTATCATTTTCCCTTCATGCTCCTCCCTTCCTGGGGATCAGTGGAAGGCCACAGCCCCTGTCACAGGTAGGTCTAAGACCACAGACCTTAGAATCCTACAGATATGAGCTTGAATCTTAAGTGTCTTTTACCAGATGTGATTTCTTGAGTATCATGCCTATATTCACTTCATCTTTCAAATGGGCCCAACGTACTTTCCTCTAGCATTGTTGTGTGGGTTAGTTCAAGTACCAAATGAACCTGGAGCTTAGTATTTTTGTTAGTGTACTTTTTGAAACTTCAAGTACAGCTCCTCATGTAACAAGTTCATTGGAGAAGAAAAACAAACACCTTGAAGAGCTAACTCTACTTGTTTGTCCCTGAATGGCCCCTACAGCATGTCCACCCGTGGGCACTCCCTGGCAGCCACACTCACCAAAGGTGGCAAGAGTCTTCCCTCCTCTTTCCTAGTGCATCTCAGAAAATCCTATATGGCCACTGGTTTCTGTCTGGGTGACAGAAATGAGGAGGACCTTGGAAAAGGAAGGAGCAGCTCCCCTCTTCCTGCACCATGCTTGTACCCCAGAGGGGAGAGGTAGAATTCTACATGTCCTGGCCCAGAATTGGAAGTTTTTTATTTTGGGAAAATCCAGTGAAAGCCAGTAGGACACTAATTTACCCAAAAACATCCTTCCTGTTCTAAAAATGAAAGACAAGTTTCCCAAAGTAATGCTCAGGAAACTCTAGGAAAAAAAAGTTTAATTTTGAATTGGTTTTCATCTCCCAGACTGTGAGCCTCTTGAGGAGAAAAAAATAACTGCTACTAATATTTGTATCCATAGAATCTAGCAGTGTCTGGCACATAAAAACTATAGAATTGGAACAACTAGTATTTTTTGCACAAAAGAATATATGCCTATATACATACATACATCTCAGCTTTTTGTATCTCATTTCTCTAAGCAATGTTGACAAGCTTGAAAGCTTTTGGCAAGCTGATTAACATCAGAGCCCTGGATTTCTCATCCATAAAATTGGGCTAAAATGTGCTTAAATATTAAGATTTACTTCACAATTTAATCTACAAAAGTGTTTTCAATTTTTTGTGGGTTGCAAAATTAATTTAGTGGAATGTGACCAGCATCGGTTTATAATGAGGTAGAAAATAATCGCACATAACTGAAAATGTGGTTGGGAATATCAGAGTAAGTGGTAATTCCTGACTGATGTGGCTCAGTGGTTTAAGCATCTTCCCACAAACCAAAAGGTCACCAGTTCAATTCCCTGTCAGGGCACATGTGCCCTGGGTTGTAGGCTAGGTACTTGGTTGGGGACATACAAGAGACAACTGATCCATGTTTCTCTCTCACAGAAATATTTCTCACCCTCTCTTTCTCCCTCCCTTACCCTCTCTCTAAAAATAAATAAAAAATATTTCCTTAAAAAAGTAAATGGTAAGAAATAAAAATATTATTTTATAAGCTTTAGTTATGTATATTGGTGAGTACTGGCTTGGAATATAAAATGCATTACTTAATGTACATTGTGATACAGGATGTTTGAAAGTCACTGTATGGGAACAGGCTCACCAGCCAGCTGAGAGAAAACAAAATCCATGGCACACATTGCTTGTGGTTCCCAGTTTCCCCCTGGGAGCAGCAATGGAATTTTCCCCTCCAGGTCTGTGGAGTGGCTACTGCTGTGTTATAGCACCCTCTGGGATGTGTTTACTTTATCACACTGCAAAGGTTTCACCTAAAGAACAAGTGAAAAGTCCAGACCCATGCAGGACCAATATTTGTGATTTGAAGGTAGTACACACATACACAATTAGGATTAAATTGATATTTCTCAAGCTCCAGAATGTTTTAGAAGTAATTGCAGAAAGGGCTTGTAGTTCCCATGTGAAGTCTTGGATCCAAAGGATATATTAGAAGGAGAAAAGCTGAGGGTGGGAGTTAGAGAACATGAACTCTTGTAGTAAGAGAGAACATTAGAACTCAACTGACAAGCCCCACATATGAATTCTGCTTCCTTGTAGGGAAGCGCATTTGGTTCTGACCAGCTCTAATTATTTAAATGGTATCCCTTTTAACCAATACAGAACTTCCCTGTGTCACTTTCAATTATTGATCTTAAAAGCCAAAGAGTAAAGCATTTCCCACTGTAAAGTCTTCAATTGGCTAATTCTAAAAAACGTATTGATAAAATAAAAAGTTTGATAACCAAGTGATTGCATAACCCTCTGAATATAACCCAGCAGAAATTGTGTTGAGGGATATGATCATAATTCACAATCCTTTCTTTGGGGGAAGGAGCAGCTTACTTTTGTCATTGCTTTCATTTTAAAGTAAACAAACTGAGTCACAAAGTTGAACTATCATATGAATTTAAGGAAACCAAAGAAGCTTTAATAGAACTTTACCAATATTGCCAAATAAATAAAATCATAAATAAAAGAGTAGAAGGAACAACTGACATCAAAGGAATACAAAGAACTGTAAGAAAATATGCCAACTACATGCCAACTCTATGCCAACATATTGGACTATCTGGAAGAAATGGATGAATTCCTAGGAACATACAATCTTTAAAACTGAATCAGGAAGGATCAGAGAATCTGAATGGACAGATTACAACCAATTAAATTGAAGGCATAATAATAAAAGAAATAAACCTTTCAACAAATAAAAGTCCTGAACTGGGTAACTTCATGGGTGAATTTTACTAAACATTCAAAGAACATCTATCCTTCTCAAACTATTCAAAATATTAGGAAACCAGATTTAACAGTACATTAAAAATATCACTCACCATGATCAAGTTGGATTTATTCCAGGGATGCAAGGTTGGTACAATATTCACAAATCAATAATTGTAATACCACATATAAACAAAATTAAGAATAAAAACCACATGATCATATCAATAGATGAAGAAAAAGCATTCAATAAAATCTGACACCCATTTATGATAATAAACTCACAGCAAAATGGAAGTAGAAGCAACATACCTCAATGCAATAAACATTATATATGACAAACCCACAGCCAACATCATACTCAGTGGGCAAAAATTTAAAGTGGTTCCCTTAAGATCAGGAATAAGGCAGGGATAACCACTTTCACTACTCTTATTCAACATAGTACTGGAAGTCCTAACCACAGCAATCAGACAAGAAAAAAAGGCACCTAAATTGAAAAGGAAGAAGGAATATTGTCCTTAGTTGCATATGACAACATCATACAATATTGCAGATGACAATATTGTACATAGAAAATCCTAAAGACTCCACAAAAAAGCTACTAGATCTAATGAATGAAATTAGACAAAGCAGCAGGATACAAATTTAACACTATATGGAACCAAAAAAGATCCCTTGTTCTTCTTTATCAAGATTAGCCTTGGCAATCTTGATAAAGAAGAACAAAGTTGGAGGTATCATAGGACCTGATATCAAAGTAGATTACAATTTCATTAAAATAGCCTGATACTAACATAAGAATAGGCATATAGATCAATAGAACTGAACAGAGAGGCCAGAAATAAACCCATGCCTATATGATCAGTTAATATTTGACAAAGGAGGCAAGAACAAACAATAAAGACAGGCCCTTCAATAAATGGTGTTAGGAAACTTGGAGAAATACATGGAAAAAAATGAAAATAGACCATCAACGTATACTGTATAAAAGAATAAACTCAAAATGGATAAAAGACAAATATGAAATTGTGAAATCATAAAAATCCCAGGAGAAAATATAGGCAGTAAAATCTCAGACATTTTCATAGCAATATTTTTAAAAAGATTTTATTTATTTATTTTCAGAGAAAGGGGTATAAAGGGAGAAGAGAGGAAGAGAAACCCCTAATCAAGGACCTGGCCCACAACTAGGCATGTGCCCTGACCAGGAATCGAATCCATGACCTTTTGGTTCACAGGCCAGCACTCAATTCACTGAGCCATATTATCCAAGGGCAGCAATATTTTTGCTGGTATATCTCCTAGGGCAAGGGAAACAAAGGGAAAAATAAACAAATGGGACTACATCAAACTAAAAATGCTTCTGCATGGCTAAAGAAACCATCAACAAAATGAAAAGGGAACCCACTGCATGGGTAACATATTTGCCAATGATATATCTGATAAACAGTTAATATTTATTTATTTATTTTACCTTTCATTATTTTATTACTTTTTTCACAGCATGCATTACAAAGTACTCAAATTACTTAGACAAATAAAAGGATTTTTGCATACCATTTTCTCATAAGATTTTTGCTTTGTTTAGTTTTTATTGTGGGATGAAACATTTCCCAACTTTTGTAAATTTTATTTTTTTATTATTTTTAGATATTTTATTGTTTATGCTATTACAGCTGTTCCACTTTTTCACCTTTCTCTTTCCTCCAGCTAGCCCACCCCTCTTCCGTTGTTAGTCCCCACACCTTTGTCCATGTTCATGCGTCCTTTGTACATGTTTTATTGACTAATCCCTTCACTTCCATTCAATAGGTCTCCACCTCCTCCCTCCCTTCTCACAGCTGTCAGTCCATTCCATATTTCTATGCCCCCAGTTCTATTTTCCTCATTAATTAATTTTATTCATTAGATTCATTTTATAAGTGAGATCATAAGGTATTTGTTCTCACTGACCGGCTTATTTCAGTTAGCATAATAATCTCCAGTTCCACTTATGCTGTTGGAAAATGAAGGAATGCCTTCCTTTTTTCTGCAGCATAGCATTCCATTGTGTCAATGTAAACAGTTTTTTAATCCACTCATCTACTGCTGGGCACTTAGGCTGTTTTTAAATCTTGGTTATTATAAATTGTGCTGCCACGAGCACGAAGGATGCATAAATTCTTTTGAATTGGTGTTTTGGGGTTCTTAGTGTTATTTCCAGCAGTGGAATCACTGGATAAAATGGTAGTCACATTTTTAATATTTTGAGAAAATTCCATACTGTTTTCCACAGTGATTGCACCAGTCTGCATTCCCACTAACAGTGCACTAGTGTTCCTTTTCTCCACATCTTCACCAGCACTTGTTGTTTGTTGATTCATAATGATAGCCATTTTGATAGGTGAGAGATGGTATCTCATTGTGGTTTTAATTTGCATCCCTCTGATGGCTAGTGATGTTGAGCATTTTTTCATATGTCTATGGGTCCTCTGTATGTCCTCCTTGGCAGAGTGACTATTCAGGCTCTTTACCCATTTTGTAATTGGATTTTTTGTCTTCCAGATGTTGAGTCATATAAGTTCTTTATGTATTTTGTAGATTAAACCGTTGTCTGATGTATCTTTGGCAAATATGTTCTCCCATGCAATGGCTTCCCTTTCCATTTTGATAATGGTTTCTTTAGCTGTATAGAAACTTTTTGATTTGATGTAGTTCATTTTTTAAATTGTTCTTTATTTCCCTTGCCCTAGGAGATATATCAGCAAAAATATTGCTACACGACATATCTGAAATTTTACTGCCTATGTCTTCCTCTAGGATTTTTATGGTATCATGACTTATATTTAAGTCTTTTACCCATTTTTAATTTATTCTGGTGTATGGTGTAAGATGATGGTCTGGTTTCATTTTTTTGTATATACCAATCCAGTTCTCCCAACACCATTTATTGAAGAGATTATCCTTATTCCATTGTATTCTCATGCCACTTGTATCAAATAATAATTGACCATAAAGTCATGGGTTTATTTTTGAGCTCTCCATTCTGTTCCATTGATTTGTGTGTCTGTTCACATGCCAGTATTAGACTGTTTTAATTACAGTGGCCATATAGTACAGTTTGATATCAGGTATTGTAATCTCTCCAAACTTGTTCTTCTTTGTCAAGATTGCTGAGGATATATGGGTCTTTTTTTGTTCCATATAAATTTTTTGAATATTTGTTCTAGATCTGTTAAATGTGCCATTGGCATTTTAATAGGAATTCCATTGACTCTATAGATTGCTTTGGGTACTATGGACATTTTAATGGTGTTAATTCTTCCAATCCATGAACATATATATGCTTCCACTTATTTGTATCTTCCTCAGTTTCTTTCTTCAGTGTCCTATAGTTTTCTGAGTACAGATCTTTTACATCCATGGTTAAATTTATTCCTAGGTACCTATTTCTAGGCACAAACTGGTGGGATTGTTTTCCTAGTTTCTCTTTCTGATAATTCATTATCAGTGTATAAAACTGCCACTGATTTCTGAGTATTAACTTCGTATCCTGCTATTTTGACAAATTCATTTATTAGGTCGAGGAGATTTTTGGTGCAGCCTATAGGATTTTCTATGTACAATATCATGTTGTTTGTGAAAATGAGTTTTTCTTCTTCTTTTCCAATTTGGATGCTTTTATTTCTTCTTCTTGCCTGATCCCTGTTGCTAGGACTTCAGTACTATGATGAAAAAGTGTAGTGAAAGAGGACACCCCAGTCTTGCTCCTGATCTTAAGAGAAATGCTTTTAGTTTTTGTCCATTGAGTATGATGTTGGCTGTAGGTTTTTTGTATCAGCCCTTTGTTACATTGAGGATGCTCCTTCTACTTACCCTTTTGTGAGTGTTTTTATTCTAAATGGATGCCTGATTTTATCAAGTGCTTTTCCTGCATCTATTGATATGATCATGTGATTTTTGTCTTTCATTTTGTTAATGTGATATATCACATTTATTCATTTGTGAATATTATTCCATCTTTGCATCCCTGGAATAAGTTCCATTTGATCACAGTGTGTAATCTTTTTAATGCATTTCTGTATCAAGTTTGCCAATATTTTGTTGAGTAGTTGAACATCTATGTTCATCAGAGATACTGGTCTGTCATTTTCTTTCTTTGTTGTCTCCTTTCCTGGTTTTGGAATTAGGATAACACTGATCTTGTAAAAAGAGTTTGGAGTCTTCCCTCTTCTTGAAATCTTTTGGAATAGTTTGAGAAGGATAGCTGTTAGTTGTTCTTTGAATGATTGGTAGTTTTCACTTGTGAAGCCTCTGGTCTAGGGCATTTCTGTGCCTGGAGTTTTTTTATTACTTCTTCAATTTTACTAGCTGTTATCAGTCTCTTCATGTTGCTGCTTCTTCTTGATTCAGTTTTGGAAAATTGTATGTTCTACACACTTATCAGTTTCACCCAGGTTGTTCAATTTCTTGGCATATAGTTAGTTGTTCATAGTAATTTCTTACAATTCTTTTTATCTTTGTAGTATCAGTTGTTACTTTTTCTCTTTCATTTCTGACTTTTTTATTTGGCTCTTCTCCCTTATTTCCTTGATGAATCTGGTTAAAGGCTTGTTAATTTTGTTTATCTCTTCAAAGAACCAGCTCCTGGATTAATTGATTTAAATTATTTTTTCATCTTTATGTCATTTACTTCTGCTGAGATATTATTTCCTTCTTCTACTCACTCGGGGCTTTCTTTGTTGTTCTTTTTCTAGCTCTTTTAGGTATAGAGTTAAAGTGATTATTTGAGATTTTCTATTTTAAAATATATTTTATTGATTATGCTATTACAGTTGTCCCAATTTTCCCTTTGTCCTTCTCCACCCAGTACCTCCATTCACTCCTACAATCCCCTCACCTTAGTTCATGTCCATGCATCATGCATATAAGTTCTTTGGCTACTCTATTTCCTGTACTGTTCTTAATATCCCCTTGTCTACTCTGTGCCTACCAATTTGTACTTCTTAATCCTTGCACCTTTTCTCCCATTCTCTTCCTTCCCCTACCAACTGGTAACCCTCCAAATAATCTCCATATGTGATTTAGTTCCTGTTCTAGTTGTTTGCTTAGTTTGTTTTTTAGATTCAATGTTTGATAGTTGTAAATTTATTGCCACTTTATTTTTCATTATTTTGATCTTATTTTTCTTATGTAATTCCCTTTGGTATTTCATATAACAATGGCTTGGTGATGATGAACTCCTTTTGTTTTACCTTGGGAAGCATTTTATCTGTCCTTCAATTTTAAATAATAACTTTGCTAAATAGAGTAATCTAGGTTGTAGGCCCTTCCTTTTCATCACTTTCAATACTTTTTACCAGTCCCTTCTAGCTTGCAAATTTTCTTTTGATAAATCATCTGACAGTCATGGGAACTCCCCTATGTAAGTAACTATCTTCTTACTTCTTGCTGCTTTTAAGATTCTCTCTTTATCTTTAATCTTTGGTATTTTAATTATGATATGCTTTGGTATGGTCCTCTTTGTGTCCGTCTTGTTTGGGACTCTCTGTGCTTCCTGGACTTGCATATCTATTTCCTTCACCAAATTAAGGAAGTTTTCTTTCATTAGTTTATCAAATAGATTTCCAATTTTTTGCTCTTGCTCTTACTCTTCTCCTTCCAGCACCCATATGATTCAAATGTTGGTACATTTGAAGTTGTCCCAGAGGCTCCTTAGCTTGTCCTTATTTGAGGGGGGGGGGGAGGATTCTTTTTTCTACTTCCTGGTATAATTGGATGCTTTTTCTTTCTTATGTTCTAAATCATTGATCTAACTCTTAGCTTCATCCACTCCACTATTGATTCCCTGTAATTTTTTTCTTTATTTAACTTAGTGTAACCTTCATTTCTGCCTGGGTCTTTTTTAGGCTGTTGAAGTACCCAGTGAGTTCCTTGAGCATCCTAATAACCAGTGTTTTAAACTCTGCATCTGATAGATTGCTTATCTCCATTTCATTCAGTTCCTTCTCTGGGGTTTTGTTCTGTTCTTTCGTTTGGGCCATATTTGTCTATTCATTTGGCAGTCTCCCCATGTTTCTTTCTATGCATTAGATAGAGCTGCATTGACTCCCTGTCTTAGTAGTGTGGCCTATTGTAGAAAGTGTAGCCATAATTTGGATGGAGCAGAACCTTAGGTAAAAAACAGGGTGGGGCTTCTATGTGAACCAGGTTGATAGAATCTCAGATATGGTGTCACTTCTCTATGGCTGTGTGGTGAGTGGCTCAGAAAGGGGACAATAGCTATTGCCTAGCTCCTGGAGATTTGTGTAGGAGGAAGCTAACTCTGGACATTCACTCTGATATCAGGCAATTTCTCCCCATGTGCCACTGGTACCCATCTAGTGCTTCCTTGGTACTGGAGCCGAGGGAGTGAGTCTGCTTAAGTCCTAAGCCTGTGGCTTGCCTTTTAAAAGGAGAGACCTAAGAAGCCACTGTTTCCTCTGCCGCCCCAACCCTCACTAGTTTTCACAGCCAGAAGTTATGGGGACTTATCTTCTTGGCATTGGAATCCTGGGCTGGGTGATGTGGTGTGGAGCTGGGACCCCTCACTCCCAAAGTATCCCTCCTGATTTTTATACACCATACATAAGTGTGGCTTGCTCATTCTGTGTCTCTGCATGTCTGTGCACCTCTGTGTTTCTTCCCCTTCTGTTCATCTGGATGAATGTGACTTCTTTAATTCCTCAGTTATTGGACTTCCATACAGCTCAATTTACTGATAATTCTGGATGATAGTTGTTTTGTAGTTTAGTTGTAATTGGTGGTGGTTATGTGAGGAGGTAAGCTGTGTTTATCTATGCCACTATTTTGACTGGAAGTATTGGAGATTTTTTTTATCTTCTTTAGGGAGGCCCACCATGCTGTGAATTTTCCTCTCAGGACTGCTGTTGCTTTGTCCACCAGGTTTTGGGTTGTTGTGTGTTTGTTTTCATTGGTTCCAGATACTTTTTAATTTTTTCCTTCACTTCATTTTTAACCCATTCATTATTTAATAACATGTTATTTAGCCTCCATGTATTTTAATGTTTTTCAGTTTTTTTCTCGAGATTAATTTCTAGTCTCAAGGCATTGTGATCTGAGAAAATGCTTGATATGACTTCAATTTCCTTGAATTTGTTAAGACTTGTTTTGTGTCCTACCATGTGGTCTATCTTTGAGAATGATTTGTGTGCATTTGAGAAGAATGTATATTCTGCTTCTTTAGATGAAATGTTCTGTAAATATCAATTAAGTCTATTTTATCTAGTGTGTCATTTAACACCAGTATATCCTTGTTGATTTTTTGTCTGGAAAATCTGTCCATTGTTGACAGAAAGGTGTTAAAATCACCTACAATACCTGTATTGCTGTTGATCTCTTTCTTAAAGTCCTCCAGGATTTCCTTTATATATTTAGGTGCCCATATATTGGGTGCATGTATGTTTATAAAGGTTACGTCCTCTTGTTGGATTGACCCCTTAAGTATTATGTACTGACCTTCATTGTCTCTTGTTATTATGATCTTTGTTTTGAAGTCTATTTTTTCAGATAGAAGTACCCCAACTATCCTTTTGAGTACACATGCATGGAATATTTTTTCCATCCTTCACTTTTCAGTCTGTGAAAATGCAATGTTATGAGGTGAGTCTCTTTAGACAACATATTTGTGAATCATGGTTTTTTTATCCATTTAGCCACCCTATGTCTTTCTCTTAGGGCATTTAACCCATTCACATTTAAGCTTATTATTGATAGGTACTTATTCATTGCAATTTTTTCCTTTACACCTGTGTTCCTCTCTCTATTTCTTCTTCTTCTTAAAGCAGTACATTTAGCATGTCTTGCAATGCTGGTTTGGGGGGAATGTACTCCTTTAACTTTTCTTGACTGGGCAACTCTTTATTTCACCTTCCATTTTAAAATAGAGCCTTGCTGGATAGAGTAGTCTTGGTTGGAGGTTCAGCTATTCATTACTACCTCTGCCTGTATCCTCCTGCTGGCCTACTCTCAGTCTTAGACTCGCAGACCTGACTGTTTCTGAGAGGCCTTCTGGTGGAATATTCCATGACAGTCTCTTTTGGTCTGTAGTGTTTGTATTGAGAAATCAGCTCACAGCCTTATCAGAGCCCCCTTTTAGGTAATTAACTGTCTTTCTCTAGCTGCCTTTAAGATTCTCTCTTTGTCTTTTAACTTTGCCATTTTAATTGTGATGTGTCTTGGAATGGGACTCTTTTGGTTCATCTTGATTGTGATGCTCTGTGCTTCCTGAATTCATCCCTCACCAAAATAGGGAACTTTTCTGTAATTATTTCTTCAAAAAGGCTTTCTATACCTTGTTGTCTTTCCTCATTTTCTGGTATTCCATGATGCAAATATTGTTACATTTCATGGTGTCCCAAATCTCTCTTAGACTATCTTCAATTTTTTTTTTTATTTTTTTTTATTTTTAGAGAGGGAAGTGAGGGAGAGAGAGAGAGAGAGAAACATCAATGTGCGGTTGCTGGGGGACATGGCCTGCAACCTAGGCATGTGCCCTGACTGGGAATCGAACCTGCGATGCCTGGTTCGCAGCCCGCACTCAATCCACTGAGCTACACCAGCCAGGGCAACTATCTTCAATTTTTAAAGTCTTTTTTTCATTTTGTTGCTCCGACTGGGTGTATTTTTTTTCCACCTTGGCTTCTAAATTGCTGATTTGATCTTCTGTTTTGTCTAGTTTGATTTTAATTAAGTGTATTCTTCATTTCAGATTGCATTCTTCATTTCCAACTGGTTCCTATTCACAGTTTCCATGTCCTTTCTCATGCTGATGTATTTATCATTAAGTTCCTTGAGCATTCTTATATCTATAACTTTGAACTCTATGTCTCATATTTGCTTGTCTCAATTGTATTTAGCTCTTTCTTCTGGGGGGTATTCCTCCTCCTCTTTTGTTTGGAGGTTGTTTCCTTGTCTGCCCACTTTAGCTACCTCTTTTTGGTTATTTCTATGTATTAGATACATCTGTTTTGACTTTCTGTCTTATGGGGTGGATTTATGTGGTAGAAGACCTGTGGGACCCAATAGTGCAGATTCCTTTACCTCCTGATCCAGACGCTCTAGGGATGCCCTTTGTGTGGGTTATGTGGGCTCTCCTATTGTATTTGGGTCCAAATGTTGTTGGCTGTTCATGGATGGGATCTTTCCTCTGTCTGGCTGAAAGGCTCAACCCCCACCACATCTTGCACACTGCTATACAGGCACTGACAGAGTAAAGCAAAACAACATGAAAAAAGAAAACAAAAGAAGCAATCCCCTCCAATAACCAATGCAATATCAATAACAAAAGATCAAAGAATAACAAAAGTGGAAAGGGAATATTAGGGAAATGAGGAAAATGAAAAAGAATAAGAGAAGACCAAAGGGCAGAAAAGTAATTATGAGAGGATAAAAATGGAAGAGAACTAATATAAATAATGAACTAAAAGAGGAAAACAGGAAAAAGGGGTAATCAAATATAAGAGTAAAATAAGAGATATGAAAGAAAAAATAGAGTAATAAAAACAGAGGAAAAAGAAAAAAATAAAAAGGCTATAAAGAAGAAAAAATAATGAAAAAGGACAAAGTGGAATTCAACTCAGCAGAGTTTAGTGCTTGCCTGTTGTGTTCTCCATTTGGATACAGCTCTGTGTTGTCTGAGGCTGGTTGTGTGAGCCAATGCCAGGTGCTGACCGTATAGGCCCTAAGCAACCTTTTTGAATCTATAAGCAATCCACAGTTTGTGGCTGATTCCTCCTGACTTGGCTGCACCCAGGATGGTCCAAGCTGTTCTGAAAAGCTGGGTTTATCAACACTGGGCCCAGGGGAGTGTCAGCAAATGACCCAAGTCATCACAGGATCTACCTCTGCCTATATCCTCCTGCTGGCCTACTCTCAGTCTTAGACTAGTTGCAGACCTGACTGTTTCTGAGAGGCCTTCTGGTGGAATCAGGGGAAATGGGACCCCTGGATATCCCATGGCATGTGCCTTTCAGACTTTGGGAAGATGGTGGGTGTGTTCCCCTGTCCCTGAGCCACTAGGCTGAGTCTGTCTGGGATTTTTATCTTGTACTCAGCAGGGTGGGGCTTATAGTAGGTTATTGGGTGGGATCTCCGGGACCCAGATCTTGGATCTTCCAAAAACTTAGAGGGTATTTCTATGGCTTGCCTCAGTCTGTTTCCCAGGAAAGTGTATAGAATGCCTGAACCCTACAGCCAGTCTCTGATACCCCCTGAGTCTGTGTATGTTTTTTTTT
>PVIA01006233.1:0-51221 GCA_004024845.1 Tonatia bakeri | reverse complement strand
GAAAAAAATAGTGGCTTTATCTCCAGCAGGTCTAGTCTCTCCCCAGCAGAGAAAACCACTCAGCCTTTCACTGCTGGATGCTATGTGATCACCTGATCCTGACACTGGTGCTCTGTGCTTGGGAGCTTGGTTTGTGGCCCTGGCTTCTCTCCTTTCAAAGGAAAGCTACCACAGCCACATCGTGGCCTGTGTGAATGGAGCCAGCCCCTTTAACAACCTCACCCTTCCTACCTGTAGTGGATTTTTCCTGTCCTTGGTTAAAAGTCTTTTTTGGGTAGTCTTTGGTTTATTTCAGGTGACTATTTCTCTCTTTAGTTTTATTTCTACTTTGTTTCTGAGAGGAGGTGCATGACATATCATCCTACTCCACCAATATCTTGTGACCCCCAAGAGGTTAATTTTTAAAATATATGAAGAATTTATACAACTCAACACCAAGAAGACAAACAATCCAATTGAAAAATGGGAAAGGACCTGAATAGACACTTCTGTAAAGAGGACATAGAGGTGGCCAACTGGCATATAAAAAAATTCTCAGCATCACTAGCCATAAGACAGATGCAAATTAAAATTACAATGAGAGATCACCTCACAACAACCAGAATGGCTATCATCAATAATTCAACAAACATCAAGTGCTGGCAAGGATTTGGAGAAAAGGGAACACTTCTGAACTTTTGGTGGGAATGCAGACTGGTGCAAAATAGGAACACAGGCATGGATACATGGAACAGACAGAGCTGTCCAAGGGAACAGGAGAGGGGTGGACTGGATGAAAGAAAGTGCAGGGATTAGCCAAAGAATGTATATGCCTAATCCATGGACACAGATAACAGTGTGGACACAGACAAGAATGGAGGTGGGGTGGGGCTGTGTGAAGGTGGTAAGGTAGAGGAAGAAGGGTAACATCTGTGATAGTGTCAACAATAGAAATGAACTTAAATATAAAAACTAAATAAAACTTTTATATCCACAAAAATTAAAAAAATAAATAACTAGAACACTGCTTGACTTCTCATACTAGTTTGCTAATGCTGCTGTGACAAAGTACCACAAGTACCACTAAGTGGCTTAAACAACAGAACTTTATTTCTCAGTTCTTCAGGCTGCAAGTCTAAGATCAAGGTATTGGCAGAGTTGTTTCTTCTGAGGCCTCTGCCTGGCTTGTAGATGACCACCATTTCCCATGTCCTTCCCTCTGTGTGCATCTGTGTCCTCATTTTCTTATAAGAACACATGTTATATTAAATTAGGGTCTGCCCTCATTACCTCATTTATCTTAATTAACTCTTTAAAGACACTATCTCTAAATAAGGTCACATCCTAGGGTATTTGGGAGTAGGATTTAATATATGAATGGGAAGGGGGACACACGTGTCAGTTTTTAAACTGTTCTAGACACTAACTCCAGTGTGGGGATATGAGAGTTTTCCCCACACATCCAACAATTCTCTGAACAACAGCTGGGTGTCCTACATTTCAATTCAATTCGGACACTGTCTTTTCAGAGATAGCATCAAATTCCACAGGTTAAGGGTTTAGTCCCACAGACTGCATACCACTTCCTATGCCCCTCCTACCCTTCAGATGCTAATCACAAGCTCAGGTTGTTACCTGTGCTTTTGACCTACTAGTTATAAATCAGGGGTTCCTGTGACCCCTTCCTTAAGTTTGATTAATTTGGAGAGCAGCTCAGCAGTTCACTGAGCTGGGGAAATCCATTTTACTTATTAGCATTAAAGAACAAACATTCAACCAAGTAAATCTGAAGATCTGAGTATCTTTATTGAGTAATTCATGAATCAGGCAGCATGCCATCTAGCAAGTAAAGAGGTGGTTCAAGAACTGTACAGCATGGAAGGTTTCTATAGGCAGAAAAAGAGTGGGGCAAGAAAGCTATTAGCAAAAGAAAAATAAAGGATTGTTTCAAGCCAAGACATCTTTCAGGGGAAGGGAATGGTAAGGGTTATAACATACAGATTATAATTGTCACATTCCTGGGAGAGGTTAAAACTGCAGTTAAATTTTGATTTGTTGTTGTTGGGACAAATGACTATTTTGGGCCTATTTCTTTTTTTAACATTAGATTACTGGTTTATTACAAAGGATATTAAGAGATACAAATCAATAGCCAGATGAAGAAATACATAGGGCAAGATCCAGAAAAAAGGATATGGGTCTCAGTACAGTGGCATAAAGAAGCATTCTGGTCCCTTAACCTGAAAGTTCTCTGAATTCCATACATAACTCAGAATCAGGGACAGGCAGATGGAAATGCTGCATAGGGTAGGGTGTGGGGAAAGGATGTAGAACTTCCTTGACCTCTCTGAGCAGATCACTCTTCCGGAATTTCCACATATCCACCAACCCAGAAACTCTCTGAATCCTTTCTTTTGGGTTTTTATGGAGGCTTTCTTACATAGGCATGCTAATTAAATCATTGGCCATTGGTGACTGATTTGATCTTTAGTCCCTCTCTTCTCCCTGGAAATTAGGGGATGGGAGTAAAACTTCTAGCCCACTATGCTGGTTGGTTTCCCTGGCAACTAGCCCTCAACCTTAGGTGCTTTCCAAAGTCCCCTGATTAACATAAGTTGTGGTGCAAAAGGGTTTGTTATGAATAACAAGAAACCCAATTTACTTTGATGACTTTAAAACAATTTCAGGATCTGAGGACAAAATACTAAATATTGTAATGAAAGATGTTCCCGTTGCTCTTATTTATGCTCAGGAAATTCCAAAGGATTCGGAAGCTATGAGCCAGGAACCCTGGACAAAGACCAATGTGCATTTTTTTACTATAAATCACAATATCACAACCTTCTTAAGAGGAAGAATGGTCTGTGTGTCATTCAAACCCTCAAATATTCAGTTCTCTCTACTCTAATAGAAAAAACTCACTACATACTCTTACCTAAATCACTCAATAATAACACACCCTAAACTGAAGTTGAAATAAAATACACAGACAAGAATGAAAATCAGCTATGATTATATGAATTCTTCCTGGGTGTACGATGGGAAACAGGGCCCACCTCCCATGATGGTGAAGATAATAAAAGGCTTCAGGGCCATGATGACTGGTCAAGCAGGCTGCAGTCCTTGGTCACACCTGTACTATGTGATGCCTGGGCTGTTAAAATGGGAAGTCAGACTGCTTGGGAAGCAGTGGGGCATGGCAGGGGAGGGCCGAGTCCACCAGGGTTTTTTCCAGCACCAGCACAAATGCTCCTCTGTGAGACTGGCTCCAGTGATCAGGCTGTTGGGTTAGGCATCAGTCCTACCTGCCACAAACATGGACAAACAGGACACTCAGTGTTCCATTAAGGAACTCGTATTTTACTTACTGCTTGGCAAGCTTCTGTCATTAATTATGGGTGTGACACTGTACTGGGGGTGGGGTGGGCAGCAGATTAGTATGCTAACCTTTCACTTCTCCAGAGCCTGGATTCAAGCCCCAGCACCCAACTCCACATGCAAACAAGGTCTTGGCAAGCAGACCTTAGTCTGCTTTACATAGAGCAAGAAAACCACTGGTAAGCAGCTCTTTTGGCCCAGGCTGTGGATCATAGCCCAAGCCCAGACTGCAGGGTTGTCCAGGAGTAGCCAGAAGGGACTGAAGCAGTGAGCGGAGAGAGTCTCTCTTTGGAGAGAAAGGCAAAACAGTGTCTGTGTCAAGAGAATTGAATCTTCCCCACCTCCAGGTTTTCTTTTTCATAAAAGCTCAGCTTCCTCTGTCGGGCCACCTAACAGCTACATACCTATCTCAGTTGTTTTCAATAACCAACCTTCCCCAGGTGGCCCCTTTGCCTCTGAGCTTCAGTCTCTGCCATGCTCTCACTGTGCTACCAAACTCTGCAGAAAGAAGTAAACTTTCTGACTCTAACCTTGTCTCCATTTTCCATGCCATGGTCTCAGGTTCCGTCTGCCATATGGCCAGTCCTGCCTCAGGTGCCTGGAGGATGCCCCAGTCACAACTGCAGATGAGAGTGTACCACACTCAGTGAAAGTGTTGCTGCATGAAATATCTGAGATTTTCCTACCTATGTTTTCCTCTAAGACTTTAATGGTGTCACGGCTTATATTTCAATCTTTTATCCACCTTGAATTTATTTTTGTGTATGGTGTAAGTTGGTGTTCAAGTTTCAGTTTTTTGCATGTAGCTGTCCAGTTCTCCCAACACCATTTGTTGAAGAGGCTACTGTTACTCCATTTTATGTTGCTGCCCCTTTTGTTGAATATTAATTGACTGTAGAGACTTGGGTTTATTTCTGGGCTCTCTGTTCTGTTCCATTGGTCCATGTTTCTGTTCTTATGCCAGTACCAGGCTGTTTTGATTACAGTGGCCTTGTAATACAGTTTGGTATCAGGTATTATGATCCCTCCTACTTTGCTCTTCTTTCTCAGAATTGCAACAGCTATTTGGTGTCATTTATAAATGGGGTCATAAGTTTTTGAATTGTTCGTTCTATGTCTGTGAAATACATCCCCTAGAGCAAGGGACATAAAGGAAAGAATAAACAAATGGGATATCATCAGAATAAAAAGCTTCTGTACAGCTAAATAAAACAGTATTAAAATAAAAAGAGAACCAACTATATGGGAAAACATATTTGCCAATGATACCTCAGACAAGGGTTTAATCTCCAAAATACATAAAGAACTTACACAACTCCACTCTAAGAAGACAAGCAACCCAATTAAAAAATGGACAAAGGACTTGAACAGACACTTCTCCAAGGAAGACTTATAGAAGATCAAGAGACACATGAAAAGATGCTCAGTATCGCTAGCTATCAGAGAGATGCAAATTAGAATCACAATGAGATACCACTTCACACCAGTCATAATAGCCATCATAAACAAAGCAACAAACAACAAGTGTTGGAGAGGATGTGGAGTAAAGGGATTCCTAGTGCACTTTTGGTGGGATTGTAGACTGGTACAACCACTATGGAAAACAGTATGGAATTTTCTAAGAAAACTAAAAATAGATCTGCCTTTTGATCCAGCAATTCCACTGCTAGGATTATATCCTAAGAACGCTGAAACACCAATCCAAAAGAACCTATGCACCCCAGTGTTCACAGTAGCACAATTTACAATAGCCAAGTGCTGGAAGCAACCTAGGTGCCCATTAGTAAATGAATGAATGGATCAAAAAACTATGATACATTTACACAATGGAATTCTGTGCAGCAGAAAGAAGGAGCTTTTACCCTTTGCAACAGCATGGATAGAACTGGAAAGCATAATGCTAAGTGAAATAAGCCAGGCAGTAAAAGACAAATACCATACGATCTCACCTTTAACAGAAACCTAAACAAAACAAACAAACAACCAAAGATACTGAAATAGAGAACAGGCCGACAGTGACCAGAGGGGAGAGGGAAGGGAATTTCAGGGGAAAAGGGGAAAGGTTTACAGGAACAAGTTTAAAAGACACATGGACAAAACTAGGGTGAGGTGGAAACGGAAGGGAGGTGGGGAGGGCTGGACAGTGGGCTGGGATTGGAATAAAAGACAGAAAACTGTACTTGAACAACAATTTAAAAAATTTTACAATAAAAATAAAAAGGAAAAAAAGAGAGTGTACCACACTCTCTGTCAAGTTGTCTTGAGACCTTCTCATTCAAGGTCAGCAAAATCCTGTCTGTCAGTCTCTACTCTTGCTGAGGTCTTTGTTCTACCAGAAGTTTGCTAAGCATGTGTGTGGAAAAGGGCTAAAGCACTGGCAAGTAGAGGAAGATGTCTAAGTCTGTCAAAATCAGTTTATTCAATACATGAGGGCTTGTCTCTGCCATAGGCTCTTCCCCAAAAGCAGGAAACCATCTGTCAATACCAACCACCATTTAAGGGTACTCAGTATTATAAATGGTAATCATACCGGCAGCCTGCATGTTCTTGCTTGCTATCTCACTTGACCTTTACATCTGGGACTTAGGCAGAACAGAAGCTTTCCTCATTTTACAGAGGTCAAGTATTTAGGTACTCCAACATTATCAAACTAGGTGTGTGGTAGCCAGGATGAAGTGAGGTAGGGTTGTGGGTACATAATCCAGTACTCTTTCCCTTACACAGGTCCACCTGGACACTGTGAGCCACGTGACTCTCAGAGCGCACCACCCGGGGCAGCAACACCTCATGTCCTTTCACTGTGGGAGTTTGCCCACTCCATATGCTTCCCTCCTGCCCAGATTGGTCACAACACAAATGTGAGTCAGCCTTAGCAGAGAGTAGGGATGCAGGGCAAACAGCAACAATATCATCAAGCCATCTGTGAATCACCTATTCCCGTTGTCAGCTCATCCACAGCTCCCTTGCTTTAACTTTCGAGAATAGCCTTTGAAAAAGGAGCTGGGCCTGTTAAATGTTTTGCTTGCCAGGGGACATTGGGGAAACACCACAGAGGGAGGAAATCTTCCTTCCTGGTCCCAGTGTGCTCTCTTGTCATGTTCCCAGCACACATGTAGTTTCTCCAAAAGCAGGTCCAACAGTCCCATAGCTAGGAGCTCCCCTTCAGCCCCCACCTTGGTGGTTTGTGAGCAGAACACTTCTAAGAGATGCCTCCTTGTGAATAGCTTTCTCTGGCTGCTAGACAGCAACTTTTCAGCATGTTCTGAAGGATGAATTTCCAGAAAGTTCCACTAGCACAACATGCCATGTGTGGCTCTGCTGTTCAGGGATCTGTGTCCATGAACTTTCTAACAAGGTCTGGGCCTCACGTCAAAGACTAGTAGCCCTTTCTTGGGGTATTAGCCACTTTTTATGTATCTAAAGTGTCTTTATTCTCTACAGTTCTCTTCTAATTAACCAATCCTTCAGGTCTCCAATCCCCTGTGATAGTTGATAGTTCTTTATATTGAACTTTCCCTGTTCAAATGATTAGTTTGTCTTCTGATTGGATCCTGGCTGATACATTGCCTCAATGTCTATCATTTCCACCCTGAAAAACAGCACTGGCTTTCTAGATCCAGAGAAGAAGGCCAAGCCAGGGAAGGACATGGAAATCATGCCACATTAGAAAGAATGTAGAATGAAGGGCAGTGGAAGGAAATATTGGCCAATGTGATTTTCTGCCTTCAAGTTCCTGATAAGCTGGCTGTGGAAATGGACATGTGCCTGTTCTGTTGGACTCAGAAGTCATGCAGAGAGATAACCAACTGGCAAAATCTATGGTATTAGAGAGGTCATAACCCAACTCAACATAAGTAAGAACTTTCTAATCATTCTGGCTGTTTGGGCGTTAAATGCACCACTTCCACCAGGCCTAGGTGTGCCCTAGCAAGCTGATAAGGGGGGTACAGACTGAGTTACAGAGGCGGTTGGTGTATAATGGGGAGGATTTCTAAGAATCCACTCTAAGAGATTTTAACAAATAAAATGTACACCAGGGAATTGCAAAGATGAAACAATAAGGAAGAGCTAAATAATAACATTAAACCTCTTTGACATAAAACCTGGGTCTCCAAGTCATTCTCCCCTGGAGTAGCTAATAAAGTCATTATTTAAAAGTTCTGCCCTGGCTGGCATAGCTCAGTGGATTGAGCGCGGGCTGCGAACCAGGCATTGCAGGTTTGATTCCCAGTCAGGGCACATGCCTAGGTTGCAGGCTGTGGCCCCCAGCAACCACACATTGATGTTTCTCTCTCTCTCCATCCCTCCCTTCCCTCTCTAAAAATAAATAAATAAAATCTAAAAAAAAAAGTTCTGTTCAGTTGTTAATATTTTGATATGATATATCTACCTGAATAAAAGCAATGTATCAATAATTACAGTGAAATCATAATTATGTTGCTATTTTAAATATATTTAACTATATGAGAAAATTATTTTTCAACTAAGGTAAAAATAGTATTGCCAGCATATATTGAGGTCTGTCCAAAAAGTATTCAACCATATACTATGGAAAAATAGAGATATTTCGGGTTTTTCTCATATTATAATTTATTATTATTTTCTTTTTTCTTAGTTTTCATATTTCTTTTATTATTTTTCAAGTACCTTTGTCTGTATTATCCCCCCACAACTCCCACTCACCACAGCCATTCCCACCTCCCTCCCCTGATTCCACTGCTCCCCTTGGTTTTATCCATGTGTCCTTTAGAGTTATTCCTAAAACCCCTCCCTCTTTTTTCCCCCATTTTCCCCTCCCACCTCCCCTCTGGTTACTGTCAGTTTGTTCTTTATTTCAATGTCTCTGGTTAAATTTTTCTTGCTTCTTTTGTTGATAAGGTACCACCTAAAGATGAGGTCATATGGTATTTGTCTTTCACCAGCTGGCTTATTTCACTTAGTAGAATGCTCTCTTGTTCTGTCTCGAAGGCCAGGAGCTCTTTTTTTCTTTCTGCTGTGTAGTATTCCATTGTGTAAATGTACCACAGTTTTTGATCCACTCATTTACTGGTGGGCACTTAAGCTGCTTCCAACACTTGGCTAGTGTAAATTGTGCCGCTATGAACATTGGGGAACACAGGTTTTTTTAAATTAGTGTTTCAGGATTCTTAGGGTATAATCTCAGCAGTGGAATTGCTAGGTCAAAAGGCAGTTCCATTTTTAGTTTTTTTTGTAGAAATTTCATACTGTTTTCCACAGTGGCTACACCAGTCTGTAACCTACCAACTGTGTACTATGTTTCCCTTTTCTCCACAACCTCGCAAGCACTTTTTGTTTATTGATTTGTTTATGATGGCCATTCTGATCAGTGTGAAGTGCTATCTCATTGTGGTTTTAATTTGCATCTCTTTGATGGCTAGTGATGCTGAGGACCCTTTCATATGCTTCTGGTTTCTCTGTATGTCTTCATGGAGAAATGTCTGTCCAGGTCCTTTGCTCATTTTTTAAACTGTATTGTTTTTCTTTCTAAAGTAGAGTCATGTAAGTCTTTATATATTTTGGAGATCAAACACTTGTCTGAGGTATTATTGGTGAATATGTTTTCCCATACATTTGGTTTCCTTTTCTTTTTGCTCATGTTTTCTTTAGCCATGCAAAATCTTTTTATTTTGATGAAGTCTCATTTGTTTATTCTTCCTTTATATTCCTTCCTTTAGGGGACATATCAGTGAAGCTATTGCTGAGTGGAATATCTGAGATTTTCCTGCCTATGTTCTCCTCTAGGACTTTTATTGTGTCACAACTTATATTTAAGTCTTTTATACATCTTGAGTTTATTTTTCTGTATGGTGTAAGTTGGTTTCATTTTTCCTGCATGTAGCTGCCCAGCTCTCCCAATGCCATTTGTTGAAGAGGCTGTTTTTACTCAATTTGATGCTGCTGTCCCCTTTGTCAAATATTAATTAATGATAGAGATTTGGGTTTATTTCTGGGTTCTCCAATCTGTTCCATTGATCTATGTGTCTGTTCTTATACCAGTACCAGACTGTTTTGATTACAGCAGCCTTGTAATATAGTTTTATATCAGGTATTGTGATCCCTCCTATTTTGTTCTTCTTTCTCAAAATTGCTGTGGCTATTTGGGGTCATTTATGGTTCCATACAAATTTTTGAAATGTTTGTTCTATACCTGTGAAATATGTCATAGATATTTTAATGGGGATTGTGTTGAATCTATAAATTGCTTTTGGCAGTATGAACATTTTAATCATGTTAGTTTTTCCAGTCCACGAACCCATTATGTTCTTTCATTTGTTTGTGTCTTCCTTAATTTTTTCTTCAGTGTTGTTTAGTTTTCTGAGTACAGATCTTTTATCTCCTTGGTTAAATTTATTCCCAGGTACTTTATTTTTCTTGTTGCTGTAGCAAATTTTTCCCCCTGATTTCTGTTTTTGATATTTCATTGTTGGTGTACAAAAATGCCTTTGATTTCTGGATATTGACTTTGAATACCACTGTTTTGCCAAATTCATTTATTAGGTTGATCAGTTTTTTGCTGGAGTCTATAGGGCTTTCTATGTACACTATCATGTCATCTGCAATCAATGACAGATTTGCTTCCTGATTTCCAATTTGGATGCCTTTTCTTTCTTTTTTTTTTTCTTATCTGATTGCTCTGGCTAGGACTTCCAATACTATGTTGAATAGAACTGGTGAAACTGGACAACCTTGTCTTGTTCCTGATCTCAGTGGGGAAGCTTTTAGTTTTATCCCATTAAGTATGTTGTTGGCTGTTGGTTTTTCATATATGGCCTTTATTATGTTGAAGAATACTTCTTATACTCCCACTTTGCTGAATATATTTTTATCATAAAGGTGCTGTATTTTATCAAATGCTTTTTCTGCATCTATTTATATGACCATGTGAGTTTTGTATTTCCTTTTGTTTATGTGATGTATTATATTTACTGATTTATGAATACGTACCATCCTCACATCCCTGAAGTAAATCCCATTTGATCATACATAATGGTGTGTGATCTTTTTAATGTACTGCTGGATGTGGTTTGCCAATAATTTTTTGAGGATTTTAGCATCTATGTCCATCAGTGATACTGGCCTGTACTTTTCTATATTTGTTGTGTTTTTATATGGTTTTGGGATCAGGTTTTCAAATTTATTGGCATATAGTTTTTCATAGTAATTTATTCAATCCTTTGTATTTCTGTGGTATCAGTTGTAAATTATTTTCTTTCATTTCTGATTTTATTTATTTAAGTCCTCTCTCTTTTTTTTCTTGATGAGTCTGCTTAAAGCCTTGTAGATTCTGTGTATCTTTTCAAAGAAACAGCTCCTGAATTTATTGATCCTTTGAATTGTTCTTTTAGTCTCTATGTCATTTTTCTGCTCTGCTCTTGGTTATTTCCTTCCTTCTACTTGCTCTGAGCTTTGTTGTTGTTCCTCCAGTTACTGTGGATATGGGCTCAGGTCGTTTATTTGAAATGGTTCTAATTTTTTCAGGTGGACCTGTATTACTATGAACTTCTCTCTCAGGACTGCCTTTACTGTGTCTCATTGGTCTTCGACTGTAGTGTGTTCATTTTCATTTGTTTCCAGAAACATTTTGATTTCTTCCTTTATCTCATTATTAACCCATTCATTGTCTAATAGCATGCTGTTCAATCTCCATGAGTTTGAGTATTTTTGAGTTTTTTTCCTTGAGGTTGGTTTCTAGTTTCAGGCCCTTGTGGTATGAGAAAAATGTTTGATATAATTTCAAATTTCTTGAATTATTGGGGCCTGTTTTGTGTCCTATCATGTGGTCTATCTTTGAACATTTTCCATGTGCATTTGAAAAGAATAGTTTCTGTAAGTTGTTTTAAAATGGACATTGATATAACAGCTGTCAGCATACAATCTAACAAAATTATTTCAAATGAAGTTCAAGAGAACTAAGTACTGCTAGACCCACCATATGGAAAAAACTAAATGAACATTTTGGTCAACCTAATATAACACCAGTATAAGTCTTCAAAATATTTTGTCACTTAAATTGCACAACAAGCCATCTCATTTAGACCTGCCATGCTAGAAAAAGGCTAGACTCCAGACAAACTTGTTGTGATTGTTTGCTGCTTATAGCAACAAACAAAATAGCCTCAGTGGCTCCCCACCAAAAGAACATGAAAACATCTTTATTTTATTGTTTTAAATTTACTGCCAATTATTCCAATAAAATATTTTTGTACACCTGATTTTTAAAATCTTTTATCAAACTATTCTCTCCATTTAGCTACTTTCTTTCTATCAATTTTTAAATGATCCAGTTTAGTGTATAAATCATCTTGATTTGTGAAACATTTATAAATGCATAGACCTCCACACCTGTAATTCTCATCTCCACATGCTACCAATTCACTGGGCAAAAACATATTATAGAAACAATGCATGGTTTGAAGAACATCTGATTATCTCTTATTGTGGTAATATTCTTAACAATGAAATCTGACAATATCATCAGGAAACACTTGTTCTCCTGTCCCAATTCACTCTATTATTTGTAAATGCACTGTGTTGTAAGTGAAAGCATTTGCCAAAATAAGCAAAGACGGTTCAAAAACAAAAAAGAAGAAAATCCTGGACACTTGGCTCTGAATACCATTTTTGGCTAGATCCCTACATTTCTTTCCCAACTCAGGAGTTGAGTAATAACCACAGAGGATCTGGGGACTCTCAGCTGCAGGTATCCCTCTTATTTAATCTGTCTGGTTAAATGAGGTACATCAGTGCACAAATCACTGCAACATCTCATGTAGTCACAGAAAGATGAATTCCACAGGTGAAAAAAAAACATTATTCAGAGAGGCTTTGATTTAATGAGAATGGTTTCATTGGATTAGTGTTGACCCATCCATCTAAAGGAAAATTTACTCAAAGAACTCACAGATAAAGGACTACCCCATTCAAAATACTAATGAAGTAAGAGAAAGGACTGTGTCATTTGGGACTGTGATTGTGCAAAAGCAATGTTCCCTGGAGACCATGCCTTCCCTATGAATCCTTGAGTAGAGCTGACCAATGTGGCATTGATGTATCAGCATGTCCAAGTCAGAAACGAAGGCAGCCTCTAAGGAAGCTATCAATTGACCTGTAAGTTGTAACATGCAGCTTTCTTTACAAAACTTTTCACAGCTGAACTCTCAGTTTTCTACTTAGTAAAAAGTGTCCATGCCATGTGTTCTACATGACATACAGGGTGGGCTAATCCTGTCCACTCATAAACATGTAGCTTGTTGTTTACTGAGACTTAGGAGAATCATTTTCAGTAATATCATCTTTAAGATCATGGCTCCCTCCATGCACAAGCAAAATGCTTCAGGATGGGGGAAAGGGGGAGTGCCAATGAAGAAAGTGTTACAGACTTAAAGATGAAATTGTGTTTAAGCATGTTATGGGCAAGCTATTCTCAGTCCCTGAAAGGAATCATTTAGTTCTGCTAGCTGTGTAAAGGTGGTTTCTTCAGAGTACAAATGTGTAATGTTTGTTGAAAATAATGTCAACTAGACTGTCAGAAATGGAAAAGTGAGGTACTAACTTCATCCTGTCTCCTCCCAGACATCTAGTCTTGCTGAATGAGGAAGAACTAAGGTTACCTGTCTCCATGGAATCAGACTTTGGGCACTTAGAGCCCAAAAGCTCCTAGGCAGTGCTGGGACAGCAGGGGGCGATATTAGCATGCACTGGTGAACAACCCCAGCTACCTGCCTCTGTAATACTCAGCTGCCTTCTACAGAAGTGAGCAGACAAGACTAAAACAGAAAGTGGACACAGAAAGTGTCCTAACGTGCAGAGGAGATCTTCCTCTGTTTCACACATGAAGCAGGGAATGGATGGCGGCATATCCAACTTCTCCTAATCAGTTTGCTTTTGCTCCGATTAAACAAAGACAGAAATCATGGTTGTCAAGGATATAAGGCTAGGCTGATAGATACCATCAGAGTGTCAGAAACATGATATTCAGAAATGGAGAAGGGCATAAGGACAGGGGCTCCACCCCAATGTATCTGATCCAACTACCTCGCCTATCAGAATCATAGATCTTTATCTTCCTTTTTAATGGATCTAGAATCCTGGTCTTCAGATATCAGCCATTTAAATGTATCTCCCTCATATCCAACCAGCTGAAATAATATTTAGGGGCCTGGGGCACGAGATGAGCTCTTAGTGTTTGAGGAAGGTCCCATGGGGAGAAGAGGAGAAGGGAGGGATGTTCTATGGAAAGTAATCTCACAAGGTAATCTTATCATAAATTCCTAACTGGGCAGGTCATGATGGGTAGTTATGCTATAGGCTTATAACTTCTGTAGTAAAAGTTTTATCTTTGCTTTAAGCAAGCCCTGTCCATTGTTTCTGTGCATCTAGGTGAACACACTTTTGAAATGCCCCCTTCCTTCTAGTACATGATCACTCTTACATCTTCTTCTAAAGTGTGAGAACACAATCTTAACTATACTATAATCCAGTCTCTGCCTTGCTTTCCCCTACCTTCACGTAATCTTCCTTACATTTCTTCCTTAATTTCAAAAGCATAAAAAAGGCTGAAAAACTGTTATCTTTGGAGTACCTAAGAGTAAATGGTTTACACATCTTCTCCCCAACAAGAAGGTAAATAGCTTAAATTACAGAAATGCAATTAGTCCCATTTATGCTAACCACACCCAAAAACTGATGAAGTTGGTGGAATAAATCTAATCCTGGCACATCAGCATAAACCTAATGAATATTCTATTGAGATCTTCCCCTAAGACCTCCCCTAAAATTTCTAACTTTAGAAAACAGGTAAGAACCCTCAAGACAAAGACCCAGTGCAGGCTCACTCTAGAGCACACTCATGTCTTCCCTCTCAGGCATGTATCTTTATTTTCTCTCCTAAACATTAAGAGACCCCACGAGACCTGCAACCAGGGGAGCAGCAGACAGTGGCAGCTCATCCCAGGTTAACTCCCTGAACTTGCTCTAATATTTCTAGAGAGCCAAAGCAGAGCACCACCTGGTCTCTCTCCTGTTGTTTTTTCTACGCTCTGTTTCACTGTCCCCAGCTTTAATAACTGTACTCTTAAATCATGGGGACTCCTGTTGTGAAACTTTTCCTGCATGATGTCAAGAACCCACTTACTCCTGACCAACCTGAGGCAGACCTGCTCAGGGCCCAGTCACTTTCTGGTAACAAAACTACTACAAAAGCTCCCTAATCATTCTTTCTGAATCCTTCCTTGCCTCTTCAATCTAATCTCCACTCAGCAGCCAGGATGAAACTATTAAAGTGTGTGTCACATCATGTCATCATACTGCTCACAATGCTCCAATGCCTTCAAAGAGTCTTACAAAGCCCCACATAATCACTTGCTGTCTCTCTGACCTCCTCTGTTATGTTCCTCTTCATCAATCTACCCCAAACATTCCACTCTTCCTGCTATTTCTTGAGCTTTCCAGGCATGCCTCCACCTCAGAGCCTTTGCACTTGCTGGCCCCTCCACCTATAAAGCTCTTCTACAACATTCAGATCTGTACTTAAGTGCTCCCACAAACCCTCTTTATACCCATTCCCTGGCTTCATATGATTTCATAGCATTTATTACCATTTAACATGCTACATATTTCACTTATCAATATTTTTAAACATCTGTTTCATTCAACCAGAATGTGAGGAACAAGAAGGCAGAGGTTTATTTTATTCATTGGTGGATCTTCAGAGCCTAGAGTATATCGGGTATACCATTGGTACTCAATAAATCACTGCCTTATACATTCACTAGGGAATGAATAAATATTGAATGAACTCTGCATATCAGGCAGGATAGAAGCACACCAAAAGAGGAAGGGAAATGCTGAGAACCTACTGGTTATGCCAGGCATACAAGGAGTAGTCCCCCAGAAAAAGAATTATCTTCTGGAGTGGGGAGCACCTTGTTGGATAGGCTTCCCCCACTAGGTAAGTGTTCTAGGAACCCATCTGTACCAGCAACATTGTTAGAAGCTATGAGATTGACTTCAGTGAATTTTTTTGAAGGCTCTTTTAATGCACTTGCCCATTTCACAATGGGTGATTTACGAGTGCATTTGCCCACCCTGCGCTGAGTGTTCAGCAGTTTTTGACTAAAAATGGCATGACCTCCATGCCCCATCCTCCCTGTTCACCTAGTCTCACCCTGAGCAACTTTTTTTTTGTTTACCCAGATGTAAACAAAAGTCCCCTTTGAGGACTTTTTTGTTTTACCAATGTGGAAGGGGTGAAATAAAAAATGGCAGGAGCACTAAAGGGCATCAAAATTGACACATTCAAAAACTGTTTTGATCAGTGGAAAAAACACCTCAATAGGTGTATTGCATCAAATGGAAAATACTTTGAAAGTGACAGAAATTTAAACATGTAAGAATAAATACACAATTTTTTATAAATAAATTTGGCTTTTTTTGTCATCCCTCATATTTCTTAATTTAGCAGGGTACCCATTAGGGTGTCATGAGATCATTTCAGTGAGCTGTGACCATCAATATAAAATTTTTTTAATAAAATAGACTTTTAAAAATTTAAGTAAAATGAATGCAATAAGGTAAGTATTATTTCATGAAATTTTTGTTTCCAGTAGGCATATACACATATGTGGTCAACTATTGCAATGTAAAATATATTGCTTATCATAGTTCTCAGTCAACAAACTTTGAACTATAACCTGTTATAGTTACCCTGTAGAGGGCTAAAATAATCCTGTTTGAACAGTTCTACAAAGAAAGATTTTCTACAGACTTTTTGTAACTCCTATTAAATGCATGTTGGTGTGCTTACATGTCCAACATTTCTCTGAGGCTCTGCTCATTTTTTTTATTCTTTTTCCTTTCTGTTCTTCATGTTACATAATTTTTATCTATCTATCTTCAAAGTTTCCTGACTCCTTCTTCCACCAACTCACATCTATTTTTGAGCCTCTATATTGAACTTTCATTTTTGTTTCTGTTTTTCAACTCCAGAATTCCCATTTGGTTTTTATTTATAATTTCTACTCCTTCAGTGATATTCTCTATTTATCATACTCTCTTCTGATTCTTTAAACATGGCTTTCTTAGTTCTTTGAACATATTTATAATACCTGCTTTAAAGTGTTTATCTACCTGGTCCAATGTCTGGGCCGCCTTCAAGGTAGTTTTTACTGCCTCTTTTTTTTTTCTGTATATTGGCCACACTTTCTTGTTTCCTTGTGTGGCTCATACTTTTTGTCAAAAATTGGATATTTAGATAGCACATTGGAGTCAAGATACTGATTTTCTTGTTAATGTGGTTGTTTGTTTAATTGGTTAGTGATTTGGCTGGGTTAAATCTGTGTGTAGTGTCTAATGTTCCTCTTCAGATATTTTTTCTTGTTGTGTCATTTAGCTGGCTTCTTAGGGGTCATCCTGCGTTCATATAAATGTCTCATTTGTCAAAAGTGTGGTTAAGCCCCTCACTTAGCCACTTAGATTTTCACAATTTACTGTGGGATGGGTGTGTGACTTGCAGACACTGTCACAGTTCAGTCAGTTTATGATGTCTTCAGCCTGTGACTAGCAGTTTAGTATCTATTTCCTGAGAAGGTGCAGCCTGAGGTATGTGTAGTCATACAGACAACCAGAATTGTCTATATGAATAAGTGTGATTTCATTTTATACTTGACTTTCTAGGAACCACCCCTTTAGTTTGGTCAGAGACTGTGCTTAAACCCCTTCTTGATTGGTCTGCGTGTGGCACAAGAATTGCTTTCAAGTTGGCCCCAGGGAGCAGAGGGACACCCCTGCTGTCTGAACACACACCAAAGGATGGTGGTCCCTAGTGGTCTCAATTCTACCCATGGACAAGCTGTAGTGGTGCTATCAGGTCCCAGTATTCCTGGTAGACCCTCAGTCTACAAATAGGTGTTATGTAGGGAAGAGAGCCCAAGTCCTCAACACCATACCCATATGGAACATGACTTCCACAACACAAGGCTAAAGAAAATGAGACATGAAGACGATCTGCCCCTCTTGGGGTAAACTGCAGCCTAGATTATGAGCTGGGGAACCCCATCCTCTGTGCTTCTCCTGCCCAGAGTAGAGCTATCATCACCCAGAGCTTGAGGTGGTGGTGACGGGAGCATGTTATGGCTCAAATGCCACAGATTCTTGCTATCCTTAGGGACCTTAAGATTTTCTCAAATGATTCTCCCTTTGATATGTGCCCTTAAAATGATAACTAGAGGCTTAAATAGTTTTTGGGTTGTGTTTTATTTTTTAGAATAATTTTTACCAGTTAAAGGTTGTTTAACTGTGAACAGGGTTTTCCTAGTTCCTCACACCATCATATAGGACATCTTGCCCCTGGGCCTTTTTTTGTAATCCACACCAAGGACTTACTCTATGAAAGTAGCTTTCTGTGTGGAGTCCAAAGGCTTACGTGCATGGGGACATCATGTTACCTTTCAGCAGGTATCCACAGAGTGAGATCTGCCCCCTACCCCAACCTAAAATCTTAAGGACCCAAGTCAAAGAGGAGCCAGAGGAGAATGAGGATTAATGCAAATACAGAGCTTTTGTTAAGGAGTGGTGATGCCCACAGGTGAAGAATTCTGTTCAAGACAACAAATATTTACTGATAGGGTCACACACTTCAGTTACTTTCTACCAAAATTTAAGGACCAAGAACACTGGAGCTTTCATTTATTTTATGCAATACTGTATCCCCAGAGCCTGATACAGTGTCTGGCACACCTGGTACACAGCAGGGTAACCCATTGACTAGACATAGTTCATGGCCACCATCTCTAGCTATGATTGGGGACAAGATGGTGATGAGGCCAGGACTCTGCAGAAGGACACTGACCTTCTCAAGACTTCACTGCTCAGCCCACTCTCTGATCCTATCATTTATCATAGCCCCCACGTTTGGCCCAGGATGGTTCCCACCCAACTCCATAACAAGTTGGACAGAGTGCCAGAACTGTAGCCAAAAAGTGACAGAGCTGCTCCTTGAGAAAGATGATTCCTCATCACTCTTACCTCCATGCCACATCTGTAAGAGAGAAAAAGATAAGTAGAGAAGATTATTCTGCCTCCATCCCAGGAAATGGAGATATCCACCATATATTTTTAAATAGTCATTTTATGTCACATGCATTTTTGTCATGTTAGGTTTTAAACTTCACCATCATCTCATAAGGAAAGAAATTTTTGAGACAAGGAAATGACACTTAGGGAGGAAGCACAGTCACCTCCCTGTACCCACAAGTTCTGCATCCTGGGGTTCAACCAACTGTGGATTGAAAATATTAGGGGAAAGAGGGGAGTACATGTTATTACTGATTATGCATTGTTTAGTTAGGCTTATGTTGGCTGCATCTGTATTGAACATGTATGGACTCTTTTTTTTGTCATTATTTCCTAAACAATAAAGTTTAACAACTATTTATATAACACTTACACTGTATTAGGCATTATAAGTAATCTAGAGGTGATTAAAAGTATGAGTATATGAGAGGGTGTACATAAGTTATATGCAAATAATATACCATTTCATAAGAGACCTGAGCATCCTCAGATTTTAATATTCACAGGGGTCTTGGAACCAACCCCCTGAGGATACCAAGGGACTGTAACTCTAATGTCACATGACCGGTAAGTTTGTGTGCAATGCTCATGTTCTTTTTATAACCTATGCCATATTATCCAGGAAGAAACCCATTATTTTAAATGCCCTAAAAGGTCTTTATAGTGGAAGAGTCTATGGGTAAGCCAGGAAAAGCCTCTCACATTTTGTGTTAGACTCTGTAATCTTTAAACTGAATTTCAAAAGAGAGAGAAATAAATAATTAAATAAATAAATAAGCAAACAAACAAACTGAATTAAGGCTTTATTGTGTTGACTGAAAAAAAAAAGATCTATTGTAGCACCCAAAAAGACCATGGTGATCCTTGTAACTTGCATGACTCAGCAGCAGTTCTTTGCCACCCCCTCTCTTAGCCCCAAGCTCACCTCTAATCAAGATGTAGCCCTATTGTTATCTCATGGGTTTCTTTTTTGACAACTTTTAATTGTGAAGTTCCTCCTTTTGACTGATGCTCAGAAGTACACATTTGGAAGCACCTGACATTCATGATTATTATTTAGGGCTATCACTAGAAAAGCTGGAATCTGCTCATTTTAACTCAGATGATTAGGATCAAATGTCAGATTCCCCTTGGCTCAAAGCTCTGCTAAAGCAAAGGACATATTAAACAGTATTTCTAAATCATAATGACCTGGCAGTTCTCCCAATCAAAGATGCTTTTGTTATTTATTTTTAATTATTTCAAAATTTATGATACACAATTTGCCAAAAACAAGCCCCTCAGAGGCGTCTAAGTACTAAGTTCTGACTGAGCAGGAGGGGCCTCTAACAGTCAGACATCTCTTCCATGACCCTGGGGGATAGTGTTTCAGAAGGGCAAAGAAGGCACACTCTGCAGCCAAGTGAGGGCACCAAGCTCAGGACACAGACATGGCAAGAGCACATGTACATGCTCAAGTCCAGTGGGCCTCAGCAGAGGCTTCCAATTGCATGTGTATACTTCATCAAGTAGGAGTTTTATGAGGTGGAGCCAACTTAGAGGCATGGGATTTACTGAGCACTAATTGCAAACTGACAGCCCTTAGCATGCGCACAACAGGGCCTATATTATAAGAAAGTCAGTGTTGCAAAAGAATTCTTTCAAGGTAAAGCAAAGTACCTGTCCCAAGACACCAGCACTTCCAGCAGGACCTCAAGGTGCACACCAGCAAGAGGGAGATATGCAGAATGACAGATTGGGAAACAATGACTCAAAAGCATGGTTAGGGCCTGCCCAGTGATCAAAAATATCAGGTAGCAGAGGTTCTCAAGATACAGCCATCTTAATTAGGAATGCCAAGAGTGATGGGATTTTAGTTCATCAATTTTCTAGTGATAAGACAGGCCAAGAAGGGGTGTGTAATCAATAAATTTGGTTTTGAGAACAAAAGGACCAGAGTCAGTCGCCTATCTCAAAGTATCACTGCAACTTCACCCCTCCATCATGCACATAAACAGAAGAAAGCAGGAACGGGTGATGCAACTAACTAAAAAGGGACAGTTCACCCTGTGATCACCCATGTCTAGATTTTAGGGACATTTTTTAAAGTGGATTTTGAGACATACAAAATGTGCTGCTGGAAATCAAAATATACACATTGTAGACTTGTAACTCTATGCATTTAGCCCATGAACAGGTCAGGAAGTTCCTTAAAATTTGAGGGATTTTCTTTTTGAGATTTCATACTTCATCTTACATTGCATCACTCTGGGTAGCTTTGGGCCCCTCTCCCTGAAGGACCACAGAAAGCAAGGACAAAGTTGAAATGAACATTTGTCTCCTTGGAACATTTATTAAAATAAGATGTTGAGTATTCTTTTCATTAATCCATAACATTGCAACTTGATTCAAAGCAAACACAGAAAAAAAGATGCAGGGCCGATGTGGAAGAAAAAGAACTTTGCAAGGAATCCTTAAAGAAGCTCATATAGGCCTGGCTGGTGTAGCTCAGTGGATTGAGTGTGGGCTGCAAACCGGGCATCGCAGGTTCGATTCCCAGTCAGGGCACATGCCTAGGTTGCAGGCCATGTCCCCCAGCAACCGCATATTGATGTTTCTCTCTCTTTCTCTCTCCCTTCCCTCTCTAAAAATAAATAAATAAAATCTTTAACAACAACAAAAAAAAGAAGCTCATATATTTAAGCCAATGCTTCAGTGTGGAGATTCTTGAGGCCATTTCAGGAGCTGGTTAGTGTGGAGTAGGGTGACCATTAGTCCTAGTTTTTCCAAGGCAGTATCTGTCATTTTATCCAGTTTTCCAAGGGTAACCATTATTAATATCCCCTTTATTTCTAAAAGGCATCTCAGTTTGGACACCTAAATTATGCAGTGACCTAGAGCTGGGAATCAATCCTAGAGGCCTGACAGCCTGTCATCTTTCAGGTGCAGATTCCAACAACCACAGAACTAATGGCCTATATTTGCCTTGGTTTTGAAGGGGGCAGAGGATGATCAATAAGGCACACCTACAGCCAGACACCAGGTCAACCTCTGTGCTTGCATAGAGTAACCAGTCTGCCCCTGCATTGTTGGCCATGCTTCCTTTGTCTATGGTCAGTCTTGTGGCCTCTCCATCACCTGCCTTAGGCCCTTCCCTTTCAGTTGGTGTCATCATGCTACAGGAGGAAGCATTTCTCCAGTTTTATGACATAAAGATCAAGACTTTGCTCTTTCTCATCCCAGCCATGAAGCACTTCTTAAATTTGTAACAACTCTTAGCGTATCTGGTCATCATGGAAACCAAAACAAAAGATCTCTTTTCTCATTAACACTTCAGATATTTTATATTATTATTATTATTATTATTAATTATTTTAATTTAATTTGGGGGATGACACTGGTTCACAAAACCATATAGGTTTCAAGTATACAACTCCATAAAACATCACCTACACACTGCATTATGTGCCCATCGCCCCTAGCAAGGCCTTTTTCTGCCCATTTTCTTCCTCCTTTGCCCACCTCCACTTACCCTCCACACCCCTTCCCTCTGGCTACCTCCACACTGTTGTCTCTGTCTATGAGTTATATGTGTGTGTGTTAGCTAATCCTTTCACCATCTTTCATCCAGTGCCCCCTCCCCTCCCCTCTGAGAGCTATCAGTATGTTCCTTGTATCTATGCCTTTGTTTCTATTTTGTTCTTCAGTTTATTTTGTTCATTAGATTTCACATATGTGACATCATATGATATATGTTTTTCTCTATCTTCCTTATTTCACTTAGCATAGTAATGTCTAGGTCCATCATGCTATCACAAAAAGTAAGATTTCCTTCCTTTTTACAGGTGAGTAATATTCCATTGTGTAAAGTTACCACAGTTATTATACCCATTCATCTACTTATGGGCCCTTGTTTACAGATCTTGGCTATTGTAAAAGCACTGCAATTAACATAAAGGTGCATATATTCTTTCAAATTAGTGTTTTGAAAGTGTTAGGATATACTCCCAGAAATGGAATCACTTGATCAAAAGGCAGTTCCATTTTAAATTTTTTAGGAAACACTGATGTTTTCCATGGTGGCTGCACCAATCTTCATTCCCACCAACAGTGCACAGAGGTTCTCTTTTCTCTGCATACTCACAGCACTCATTGTTTGTTGATTTATTGATGATAGCTATTCTGGCAGGTGTGAGGTGATATCTCACTGTGTTCTAATTTAAAACTCTGATAACTAGTAATGTTGAACATTTTTTCACACATCTATTGGTCATTTGTATGTCATCTTAGAAGTCTCTATTCAGAACATTTTTCCATTTTTAATTGGATTGTTTGTCTTCTTAGTGTTGAGTTGTATAGGTTCATTATATATTTTGGAAATTAACCTTTATCACATGTATCACTGGCAACTATGTTCACCCATACAGTGGGTTCCCTTTTCATTTAGTTGATGATTTCTTTTGCTGTGCAAAATCTCTGTAGTTTGATGTAGCACTATTTGTTTATTTTTTTTCCTTTGTCTCCCTTGTCCTAGGAAATATATTGGCAAAAATATTGTTATGAGAGATGCTGAGATTTTACTGCATATGTTTTCATCCAGGATTTTTATGGTTTCCTGACTTACGTTTAAGTCATTCATCCATTTTGAGTTTATTCTTGTGTATGGTATAAGTTGGTGGTCTTCTTCCATTTTTTTTTGCATGTACCAATGCAATATTCCCAACACCATCTATTAAACAGACTGTCTTTACACCATTGTATGCCCTTGCCTCTTTCATCAAATATTAATTAACCCATAGAGACATGTGTTGACTTCTGGGCTCTCTGTTCTGTTCCATTGATCTATATTCCTCTTCTTATGCCAGTACCAGGCTGTTCTGATTACAATTATATTTTGACATTACGTATTGTGATCCCTCCAACTTTATTCTTCCTTCTAAAGATTGTTGAGGCTGTTTGGGGTCTTTACTGCTTACATAAAAATTTTTGGAATACTTTTTCTCAATCTGTGAACATGTCATTGGTATTTTAATAGGAGTTGCATTGAGGGTTCCATCCAAGATAGAGACATAGGTAGAACTGCTTCACTTCCTCACACAACCAAAAGAAGGATAATAACTAATTTTAAAACAATAAACAACCAGAACTTCTGGCTGTTTAAAACAATAAACAGCCAGAAAATCAAACTACATTTGACTTTCTAACAACCAATGAGTTAAAGAAACATTAATTCAGACTGGTAGGAGGGATGAAGATGGGCGGGGGGATGAGAAGAACCATGGCAAGGCAGTGGACTGTGGGGGTGATGCAGGGCTGGCTGATCAGAAAACTAAAGACTCAAAACCTCTATCTGTAAAATACTGTGGGGGTTGTGAAGGTGGGAGAAACTCCCAGTTTCACAGGAGAGTTCGTTGGAAAGTGGAGCTAGAAAGGAGCAAGTGAGCAGCATTGATCTCTCTCTGACCTTTCCCCCACAGACAGTGCCACAACACAGCAAAGAAGATTGCCCCAACCAGGTGAACACCTAAAGCTCTGCCCCCTTACAGCATAACAGGTGTGCCAAGACAAAGAAATATGGCCCAAATAAAAGAACAGATCAAAACTCGAGGAAAACAGCTAAATAATGAGGAGATAGACAACCTATCTGATGCAGAGTTTAAAACACTGGTAATTAGGATGCTCACAGAATTGATTGAGCTAAGTCTCAAAATTAAGGAAGAAATGAAGGCTATACAAAATGAAATAAAGGAAAATATATAGGGAACCAACAGTGAAGGGAAGGAAACTTGGACTCAAATCAATGGTTTGGACCAGAAGGAAGAAATAAATATCCAATGGAAACACAATGAAGAAACAAGAATTCAAAAAAAATGAAGAGGGGCTTAGGAAACTCTGGAACAACTTTAAGCGCTCCAACATCCAAATCATGAGGGTGCCAGAAGGAGAAGAGCAAGAGCAAGAAATTGAAAACTTATTTGAAAAAATGATGAAGGAGAACTTCCCCAATCTGGCAAAGAAAATAGACTTCCAGGAAGCCCAGGAAACCCAGAGAGTCCCTGTTGGGAACCACCCTGCCTGGTTTCATATGCTGTAACCCCACCCCCCACCCAGGCTAAGGCTGAGGGAGAAACCTTGGACTGTAAGCCACTAAGGAGACAAAGCTTATCTCCCTGGCAGGAGTGCTGCTTCTGCTCCTTTTACTTCATCCCCAATGCTTGGTCAGTTAGCCAATGATGGGTAAGATTCCCTAAAGGGGGGAATGACCTAAGATTGGCATGATCACATGGGAGGCTCCCAAGGAATGACTTGGGAGGCTACAGCAAAAGGAGGTGATGGACCCTCACCCCTTGGCTTTGACAAAGTCTGAGTCCTCATTCTGTCTGCAAGAAGTCTCCTAATCTCTTGGCTGCCTTACTGCCCCTGCCTGACTTAAGTGATGGTGGTAACAGATGATGGTGCAGCCCTATGCTGGAAAGGGTGGGTTCCCTGGGCAATCGGGCCTAAGAAAGAATATGTAAAATCCTGTGAAACCTGCTTTGTTTAGAATGGTCTCAATTAAATAAGGGTCTAAGCAAGAAGTGAATTTGTTCCTCAGTTTTATAGCTCTTTAGCTTCCTGACCCTGACTCAAAATAGGTCCTCAGAGTTCTTTGTTATCTATTGTTTGATCCTTACTGCCTGACCATGATTAATGAGCTTTACTTGTATTCCTGTGCAAAATGAACTTAATAAAAGCCCATTGAGGAAAAGGCTCTTGGCCCTTCTCCTTTGAGAGATTGGCCACATTTCCTCCCCAAGCAGATCATGTCTTGGTAGACTTACTCTCATCCATGGTGGTTGGCAGTGGAGGAGGGGCCTGTGGGTGAAGCACCCCCACAAGTCCCAAAGAAATTAGACCCAAGGAAGCACAACCAAGACACATCATAATTACATTACACAAGATTAAAGATAAGGAGAGAATCTTAAAAGTAACAAGAGAAAAGGAGTCAGTTACCTAAAAAGGAGTTCCCATAAGCCTATCATCTGATTTCTCAAAAGAAACTTTACAGACAAGAAAGAACTGGAAAGAAATATTCCAAGTCATGAAAGGCAAGGACCTATATCCAAGATTGCTCTATCTAGCAAAGCTTTCATTTAGAATGGAAGGGCAGATATAGTGCTTCCTAGATAAGGTCAAGTTAAAGGAGTTCATCATCACAAGCCCTTATTATATGAGATGTTAAAAGGTCTTATCTAAGAAAAAGAAAATGATCAAAAATATTAACATTAAAATGACAGCAAACTCACAACTATCAACAACTGAACCAAAAATGAAAACAAACTAAGCAAACAACTAGCACAGGAACAGAATCACAGAAATGGAAATCACATGGAAGGTTATCAGTGAGGAGGTGGAGGGGGGAGAAAGGGGAAAAGTGTACAGGGAATAAGCATAAATGGTAAGTACAAAATAGACAGGGGTAGTTAAGAATAGTATATGAAATGGAGAAGCCAAAGAACTTACATGTATGATCCATTGACATGAACTAAAGTGGGGGAATTCTGGTGGGAGAGGGGATGCAGAGCAGAGGAGAATAAAGGGGAAAAATCATGGGATAACTCTAATAATACAATCAATAAAATATATTTTAAAAATAAATATTTTATTTATTTATTTATTTTTAGAAAGAGGGGAAACGGAGGGAGAAAGAGAAGGACAGAAACATCGATGTGCTAGAGATACATCTATTGGTTGCCTCTCCCATGAACCCAGCTGTAGACCCCTGACTGGGAATCAATCCAGCAACCCCTCAGTTTGCAGGTCAGCACTCAGTCCACTGAGCATATCAGCCAGGGTTCAGGTAGGTTTTCTATCTTTTGCTTACACTTTTCCTCTGCTGGCACCCCTATGATGCAGATGCTGTTATGCTTCATGTTGTCCCAGATGTTCCTTAGACTTTCTTCATTTTTTTAAATTCTCTCTTTTTTTTTTTTCGTGCTCTGTTTGGGTGCTTACTGTTCTTGTCCTCTAAATCACTGATTTGACCCTCTGCTTCATTTAATGTGCTGTTGATTACTTTTCATCTATTCATTTAATATATTGCATTCCTCATTTCTGACTAGTTCTTTTTTATGGTTTCTACGTCCTTTTTAATGTTTACTATCTCTTTGTTTAAGTTCTCACTGTGATCATCCATTCTTCCCTTAAGGTCTGTGAGCATCTTCATAACCATGGTTTTAAATTCCTCTTTTGGTATTTTGGTGGCTTCCATTTCATTTATTTTTTTTTCCTGTGGATTTCTCTTATTCTTTCATTTGTGGCATATTCCTTTGTCTTTCCATTTTATCTCTATGTATTAGGTAGATCTGCTATGATGGCTTTATGATGAATGTGTCTTGTTGGGCTCTTAGTTGCAAATCTCCCAGATCATCTGAGCTCCATGCTTCAGGAATATTTCTTTTTATTGTTTATTGTTTATGCTGTTACAGTTGTTCCCACTTTTTCTCCCTTTTTTCACCTCCAACCAGCCCCACCCTATTTCCTCCCTAAGTCAATCCCCATACAGTTGTCTGGGTCCATGGGTTGTATATAAATGTCCTTTGGCTAATCCTTTCACCATCTCATCCCATCCCTGCCCCCCACTCCTTTTTGGCAGCTGGCAGTCTGTTTTATGTATCTAAGCTTCTGTTACTATTTTGTTCATTAGTTCATTGTTTTCATTAGATTTTCACAAATAAGTGAGATCATGTAGCTTATTTCTTTCACTGACTAGCTTAATTCACTTAGCATAATTTTCTCCAGGTCCATCCATGCTGTTGCAAAATGTACAAATTTCTTCTTAATGCTGTGTAGTATTCCATTGTGTAAGCGAACCACAGCATTTTTTTTCTACTCTCCTGTTGTAGCTGAATCTTGAATGCTGTTAGCCATTTCCCAGGTGGAGTTAATCCTTCAGGCTGGCTAGGGTAGCTTTGATAACCACATATGAGACACTGTGTGGGGGCTGCCCTCCAAAATGGAGTTATTCCCAGCAGGATCTGGTGGCTGCTGGAATCCCTTTCAGTGTGCCACTTGTGTGACTAGTTGGGTCAAGCTTTGATATGGTCTGAAATTCACCACTGGCTGTGTTTGTTCTGGGTTTGCTTAGGTGGGGCTTAAGTTCATATCAATGTCAGACACTGTATATAGCCAACCTTAGTCTACCTGTCTGGAGGTCCCACACTATTGACTATTTGTGGCTGCATCTATTGGACATGGGTGTGCATGGGAGGGGCCAATCTGTGCAAGGGCTAGCTTCCTCTATCTTAGAGCTGGGGGCAGATCTGTAAAAGGACTAAAGCTCAATGACATCCACTTCTACCTCTCAACCACTCTGCCTTCCCTGAGATTGCCTGATCTTCCTCTAGAGCACACGTGGCAAACAAAAGGCCCACAGGCCGAATATGGTCCTTCACCTTGTTTTATCCAGCCCAGCACTTTGTTTCTACCCAGCAGCAGCACCAAGCTCTCACGTAACTGTTAAGGAGTTAACAGTTAACATTTATACAGTCTTAAAATTCCATTCAGCCTTTGAAGGCAACCGCAAGGCTGATGCGTGAAAATGAGTTTGACACCCCTGCTAGAGCCTTCCAAAGGAAGACTATAGAGTGAGCCCAGGCAGGCTGCAAACCCTAGCCCCTTCCCCAGGTTGTGAGCTATTAGGGCAGGGCAGCCAGGGTTAGGAGAACAGGACTAATGGGTCCCCTGCTTGGGTACATGAATCAGGCACGCAGTGAGGGGAAAGTGGCTCCTACTCCACAGCTGAATCACTCAGTCTCTGCCAGAGTCTCCATCTCTAGTTTCCCCTGGAGGAGCACATTGCAGGTTTGGGTTGGGCACAGCTAGCTGTCTCCTCTGCAAGAGCAAGTTCAGCCACCCCAGGCTTAAGGGGACAGATCAAAAGAGTCTCCTACTGGGGGTAATACCAGCCCAGCCTGCAGAGGTGGCTAAGTACTTTGACTGAGTTCCAGACAATATCTTCCCAAGGACTCACACTTTGATTGCCCCAGCTCTTAACTGCTCTTCCTTCTTCCTGCAGAACTAAGACCAGCAGGGCAGGGTATCCAAGATTTGGCAGAACTGATCCAAATATTTTCCTGTTGGTGGTGGTGCCCACAAGCACATAAGAAGGTGTAGACACTTCTTCTCTTTCCCAGGGTAGCGCACAAGTAAGATAGGAGTTGCCCTTCCACCATGATGTAGCCAAACACCCTAGAACCCACCCATTCAGTTCCCAGATGAGAGCTTCTCTGGGAGACACAGTCCAAATAACTCTTTTCCCCTTAAACAGATATTCTCAACAGTAGGGCTGCCCAAGTGATTCAACCTGTTGGGTAAAGGGTGCTGGCTGTGAACTTGAGGTGGAGGAATGACCTCTTTGCTAAGTTGCACAGTTTAGTCACTATCTGAGTCTCCTCCAAGAGCCTCCCCAGGAAAAGAGAGCCCCAAATGTCATTGCTAGGTGCAGCCAGCAGACCCCTTCCACAGGACCTGAATATGGCAGAGTAGCCTTGCCATCAGCTGGAGATGAGACAGTGCACTCTCCACACTGGTATTGTAACAATAGGAATGCTCAATACTGGGAAGGTGGCATCTGAGTATCCTTAGCAGGCTGAGCCCCCACTGATTTTCTCCAGATGTTATATAGGGCTTTCTTCCCATCTCTGTTGCTCTGGGTGAAGATCCCTGAGTGGGGATTCCCACATTCCTGGGAGGAAGGAGTTTTTTTAACTTAAATTTTATTGTTTATGCCCTGGCTGGCATAGCTCAGTGGACTGAGCGCAGACTGCGAATCAAAGCATCGCAGGTTTGATTCCCAGTCAGGGGACATGCCTGGGTTGCAGGCCACGGCCCCCAGCACCCGCACATTGATGTTTCTCTCTCTCTCTCTTTCTCCCTCTTTTCCCTCTCTGAAAATAAATAAAATCTTTTAAAAATTTTTATTGTTTACACTATTATAGATTTTTCTATTTCCTTCCCTGGCCCCCTTTACCCACCTCAACCCAGCTCCTGATCCTCCTTTTCTCTGGCTATCCCCACACTGTTGTCCTTATCTAAGGGTTATGCATATCTATTATTTGCCTAATCTTTTCACCTTCTTTCATCCAGTCCCCCCTCCTGGTGGGAAGGAGTTTTGCAGCCATGATATCCCTCCAGCTTCTCAGCTGTCAGCCACACCTGGGTGTGGGGGTTAGTCCTTTCCATATTTCCACCTTTCTTTCTAGTCTCTATGTGGCTTCTTCTATAAATGTTTGTTTATAATACTTCCATGTAGTTAGCCTTCAGTTGGTTATTCAGACTGATTGCTCCATGATTTAGTTGTATATCCAGTTTGGGGTTGGGAGCAAGTGAGTATAGCTTATACTTACTCTGCAGCCATCTCCTTCAGATATCTTGAAAAGAGATTTGGGGAATCAAGTTGACCAGAAATCCTGAAAAATTGAGAGAATGAATAATTTAGAATATGAAAAAGCTAAATGTCCATGACTTCTACAGGGTCTTTTTTCCATACATGATGTGGGCACCAAGCAACATATTGCCTTCATGGGTATAGGAAGACCTCCAACTTTTCTGCAAAAGTTTCACTGGGGCATGTGTTGTACAAACTACATACTCTTAAATCATGTCTACCAAATAGCAGGATTTGCTGCTAACTGTGCTCACTGACTTACCAGGCTGGCTCTGAATTGGAGGCCCTAATATTCCCAAGCTACAGTCTTTTTCTTAGTCTTTACTGGTCTGAGACAATAAATGAGTCAAGGTATTGGAATTATATGGAATAATATTTGGGTTATAGCTCTGTGACCTTGATATCTTAACTCCTCCAAACATTCATAAAATAAAAATATTAGATAAGAAGAATAAACTGCTGTGACAGAGTGAGAGCAACAAAATCCAGAAGCTTAAAGAATAAAGGAGTTTACTGCTCTCTCACATAATAGTTCACAGTGAGGGTTCCAGTTTGGCAGGTGGTTCTGTCCCATACAGTCATCCAGGAACCCAGGCTGAGATCATCTCTACCATCTTTAGCTCATGGCTTCCAAGATAGCTGTGGTCATTGCCATTTTTGTCAGTAGAAAGAGCATAGAGAACATAGACAATGCAAATCATTGTTTCATGAGCCCCAGTCTAAAAGTGGCCCACATTATTTTTATTCATACTCCATGGAAAAAAAAAACTTAGTTATGTTGACCCATGTACCACAAAGAGGACTGGGAGAGGGAGCACCTGGCTGCTAAGTCCCAACCAAAATTTAATTCTATAAATAAAGGAAAGTGTGAATTTTGGTTTATGACTAGCATTTTCCATCACAAGGATAATACTACATTCCTCTCGATGTTGTTGCTAAGAGTAAGTTAGATTAAATGTGCTCAGCTCATGAGGGTATTCAAGAAATGGGAACTATCCCTACTTCCAACAAGCTCTCTTACATCTCTAAATGCCACCTATATGATGCTAATTTACAAAATTATTAGCTCTAAATGCTCCTCTGAGTTCCAGATCCAAATATACAACCAATCTTTTGTCATACCTACTTGGATATTCAGCAGACATCTTATGATTCTGACATCAATTCAGATTCCACTTCAAGTGTGTAGACTTTTCCCCCTTACCAAGAAATTCACCAAAATGCTGAGAAAATTTCCTGGGGCCAAGAGACCAAAGAACAAGGTTAACTCCTTTATCACATCAAGACCTTATTAAGAGAACTTACATTCACCTTCAAGACACATCTTGGGTGGTGATAAGTGGACATAGGTATCCTCTGTGCCTCATGGTGAGTGCTAAGAAATTATATAAGACAGGGAGGATGGATAGGGGTACTGGGGCCCGACCCACTTCAGATAAGGGAAAACAGCTTACATGTTTGCCTGGGGCAGGGCAAGAGCCTGTTCCAGGAACCAGCAACCTAAGGCAGAGGGAACGAATTAATCAGTATTTGCAGGGTTTACAGGAAGCAATCTCTGTTATGGCTCAATCCAGTCTGAGTATCAGATAGCAGTCATATCATGGAATAATCTCTCCTCCACACAACACCAAATGAATGTCCTACAATTCAGCTCAATTCTGACAGTACCTACTTGGACATAGCATCAGATTCCACCAATTAGGAACTAAATTCCACAATACTGACTCCACTTCAGATGCCAAATCACAAGTCCAGGTTGTCTTCTGTGCTTCAGACCAACTGACTAGTTTGGAGGTTCCCAGAGTACATTTCATTTAGTATAGCAGCTCACAGAACACAGCGAAATGTTTTGCTTACTGGATTACTTATTTATTACAAAGGATATAACTCAAGTACAGTCAAATAGAAGATGCGTAAGGTGAATAGAGCATGTGGAAAGGGTGCAGTGCTTCCATGCTCTCCCTGGGAGAGCCCTCTCCTTTAATCTCCACACGTTCACCAACCCAGAAGCTAAATAAAGGCCATCTTTTTGGGGTTTTATACAGGCTTTATTACAGAGTCATGGTTGATTAAATTATGGACAATTAGTCATTGATTCAGACCTGTCTAGAAACCAGGGATGTGGGACTGAAAGTTCCAATCCTCTGAACACATGGTGGGTTCCTTCGGTGTTTTACAAGAGACACCTCATTAACATAACAAAACCACCTCTATCACTCTCACTCCCATGATGGGAAATTCCAAGGGTTTCAGAACCTCTGTGCCAGGAAAGAAGGCTAGGGGATGAAGACAAAATATATATATCACAATATCGTACATCTCAAATTTAGTATGTACTTATGTCAAAACTTATCAAATCAGACATTTTAAATATCTCTAGTTTATTGTGTATTAATTATACCTTAATGAAATGTTTTTTTAAATGTTAGTATGTACAAAAGCAAATACTTGCTTTCGTTCCCTGAATATGTTCTGTCAAATAAGCTCTAAAAGGGTCTGAAGACTTTGCTAGAAATAAATGGTAGAGATTTATTCAATGGTCTTAGAGTTCACAAATGGGGTATACAGCTAGGAAGAAATGCAGAAGTGTTCCAAAGAAAAAAGAGAAGTTAAAAGTTCTTATAGTAAAAAATATATTGTTGAGAATTTTTAGTCCCTCCCTCTTAGCTCTAGGATTAATTCAGAATAGTTATCAGTCAGATGTCAGGCAGTCAGGACGATAGATGACAGGTGGTCCTGGTGGTCTGTATAATGGCTGTCAGGTGAATATATGTGTGAGTCCTTCAGGGAGTAATCAGATGGCCTGGCTATGTGAGGTCATCAGGGGATAATTAGAGAGTTACCTGGAGGCCCAGATGTATATATAGGCATGGATACAGGACTCAAAAGTTCAAAAAAAGTTAAGTTTGCAGGCTTGTTAGAACAGGAATGGCATCCTTCCTGATGACTCAACCTTCAAAATGTTGACAGTTTTAGCAGCTTGCTTAAAATGACTTCCTTTTATATATTCTCTATCTTCTCTCTACTTCAGTTCCTTCCCCATTTGCTGCCATTTTAGCAAATGGTACGATATTGTTGCCCAAACAAAAAGCAAACTTAGGTAATGAGCCTTGTCCCTTCCTCACATGTATACCTGTCTATTTTGTGTCACAAATCCATCTACAGCTCTCCCTGAACCTGGTTTGAGCCACCACCATTATTTGCCCACTCAAGTGCCTGCAGCAAAATAACTGTTGGTCTTTCCTCTAATTGACCTCCAATCTTACCTCTTTTGTGTTTGAGTAGTTAAAATATACATACATAAAATTTACCACTTTTACCATTTTAAGTATATCATTTATTGGCATTAATTACATTCACATTATTGTGCAACCATCACCACCATCCATCTCCAGAAATCTTTTATCTGCCCAAACTGAAACTCTGTGCCCATTAAACAATAACTGCTTGTGCCTTTTTCCTTCCGGTCTCTGGAAACCGTCATTCTACCTTCTGTCTCTATGAATTTGACTACTCTAGGTACCTTATATAAGTGGAATCATCCATTATTTGTCCTTTTGTAGCTGGATTATTTTACTTAGGATAATGTCTTTAAGGTTCATCTATATTATAGCATATCACGGATTAATTTTTTTAAGGTTGAGTAATATTGTATTTTATTGTATGTGTGTGCCACATTTTCTTTAGTGCTGCATCTCCTGATGTCTCTACTTTTAATTCTTTTGGATGAAAATACCTAGAAGTGAAATTGTGACATCCCATAGTAATTTACTTTTGGGTTTTTGAGAAACCTCCACAGAGTTTTCCACAATGGCTGTATCATTTTACATTTCCATCAGCAATGCACAAGGGTTCCAATTTCTCAGCATCCTCACCAACACATGTTATTTTCTTTTGTTTTAGTAATAACAGCCATCCTAATGTGGAGAAAAGAGAAGCCACATACTAAACCTGACAAACTCAGGGAAGGCCTGCATGGCTGCCTTACAAACTCAGAGACCTAAAGTAACCACACGGAATGATCTGGAATTAAAATTTCCTAACTAAATGCAAGTCATGGCACCTGCCATGTGAGGCTGGTATCTTCCTTGATGGATGTCAGTCTTCACCCTAACTGAGCCTGTCTATTATCTTTTTACATGTAGTACAACAACAAATTTTTGGATATCTACAAAATGGCAGGATTTGCTGCTGACTGTGCTCACTGAGCTACCAGGCTGATCCTCCACAGAGGGCAGAGGTTGGTGGTCAGTGTTCAGGGCAAGTCCTTGCAGCTGACTGGCCTGGGTAAATCCCTCCCATTGATCTGCCAACAGCAATCAAGGCTCAATTACAAAAGAAGGGTGTACTCAGCCTGCATAAATGGTGCACCTTGAATACCCAGCTTGGGTCATAGAGGAGGCTGTGCTACTGGACATCTACTACATTAGGCCAAACTACCAAGACAGGAAGTCTTAGAAGCTCCACCTAATATATGGAAACAAATGCAGTGAGGCTGCCAAAACAAGAGACAAGGAAACACAGCCCAAATGAAAGAACAGATCAAAACTCCAGAAAAAGAACTAAATAACAGGAAGACAAGCAATCAATTAGATGCAGAGTTTAAAATACTGGTTATAAGGATGCTCAAGGAACTTAGTGAGGACCTCAGCAGCATAAAAAAGATCCAATCAGAAATGAAGGATACACTAATTGAAATAAAGAACAATTTACAGGGAAACAACAGTAGAGTGGATGAAGCCAAGAATCAAGTCAATGATTGGGAAATAAGGGAGCAAAAAACAACCAATCAGAACAACAAGAAGAAAAAAAGAATCCAAAAAAAATGAGGTTAGTGTAAGGAGCCACTGGGACGGTTTCAAGCATTTCAACATTTGCATACTAGAAGGAGGAAAAAAGCAAGAAATTGGAAATCTATTTGAAAAAATAATGGAAGAAAACTTCCCTAATTTTGGTGAAGGAAATAGACATGCAAGTCCAGGAAGCACAGAGAGTCCCAAACAAGATGGATGCAAAGAGGCTCACTCCAAGACACATTATAATTTAAATACCAAATGTTACAGATAGAGAGAGAATCTTAAAAACAGCAAGAGAAAAGCAGTTAGTAACCTAAAGGGGAGTTCCCCTAAAGCTGTCAGCTGATTTCTCAAAAGAAATTCTGCAGGCTGGAAGGGACTGGCAAGACATATTCAAAGTCATGAAAAGTAGGGACCTATAACCAAGATTGCTTTACCCAGTAAAGATGTCATTTAGAATCAAAGGACAAATAAAAGGCTTTCCAGGCAAGAAAAAACTAAAGGAGTACATCACCAAACCATTATTATATGAAATGTTAAAGGGACTTATTTAAGAAAAGGTTGACAGATGGGAGGGGTTGTGGGGGTGAAGAGGTGAGGGGATTAAGTACAAATTGGTAGTTACAGAATAGCCATGGGGATGTAAAGCCCAGTATAGGAATTGGAGTCACCAAAGAATAATGGTGTGGGGATTGCCTGAGGTAGTGGGGGATACTAGGTGGAAGGGGACTAAGGGGGAAAATTGGAAAAACTATAATAGCATAATCAATAAAATTTTGATTTTATTGAATTTTATTTGAATTTATTTTTATCATAATCAATATATATTTTTAAAAGTTTCCAAATGTCAAACAATGGCACTGCTATTATTTGAGTTCCACAAAACTTGGTTCCATTGTGCTCTCAAGTCAGCTTGGATCACCTGGTTGTTAACAGCACCTGCTCAAGCCTCTGGAACCAATTTGATCTGGCTAGGTCTGGTGGTCTCCAAGGGCTGTGAGGAGGCCTGGTATTATCTAAAAAACACTAAAATGAAACTATAGAGAAAAAAATGCTATTCAGGTCTGGTTTTAGTGTTCGGACCATTTTACCTTCACCTGCAGTCATCCCTGTGCTGGGCTGCACCAGTGATAGGGCAGTCTTTGGGAAATTCCATAGGTAAGCATTGCCAAGGCCTGGCAGTAAGTGTCTATATAAAACTACTTTCTCTAAAATACTTAATGCTAGCTTATGGAAGACCAGGTAATATATTTAAAGCCATACCAGCTTTCTAAATCTTACAGTAGGGTGTGAAAACCCTTATGCTCAGTAGCTTTTTACTCTCACTAGCTCTGAGTCTAAGTTCTCCTTCCTCCGTAAGTTTAGTAAAATAGGAGCCTCACTGGGGATCTGTTGCTAACCAGCCACATACAAGAGCAAAGAGCTTCAGAAACCCACTGTAGCACCCTGCAACACTCCAGGGCTCCAGCACGAGTCCTCTCCTTTCCATCAAGCCAGTGTGCTACTTCGTGGTCTGAGACTGTGGGTCTGGAGGAAAGAGTCTTCACAAGATATGGAGTTTAAAATCAAAGGTGGCTGTACTCCAGTGTGGATGATCTTTGAGAGCATGCTGTTCAGTGAGATAAGTCAGTCACAAAAGGACAAATGCTGTTGATCCCACTGATATGAAGTATCTAGGGTAGTCAAATTCACAGTGACAGAAGGTGGGTGGTGGGTGTCAGGAGGAACAGGGAGTTAGTATTGAAATGTTTTCAGTTTTATAAGATGAAAACAGCTCTGGAGATGGATGTGGTGTTGGTTACACAGCAATGTGAATATACTTAATGCCACTACACTATGCCCTTAAGAATGGTTAAAATGGTTAATTTTCTGTTATATGTGTTTACCATAATAAAACAATATGGAAGGTGGCTGATTCCCAATCTCCCCTACCTAATCTCAGAGAAACATATGGGCAAAGAGAGGAGTGCCTCTCCACACTGCCCTGGCCCTGCCACATTCCAGACCTTTGGCACCACAGTTCTTTCTAGATACAGGCTCCTTTTTGAGCCCACCTTGCCTGGGCATGGGGGTGGAGGTGGGGAACAGTTGTGGACAGAGCCAGCGTGTAGGCAGGGGAAGGTGGCTTACAGTGTGTTGACCTGACCTTTTCCTTTTCATTCTACTCCTACTTACTTTTCTTTCTACTTACAGAGTAAGTGTTTACATGCATTTCTTAATATTTATGCTCTACAGAGTACTTCACCCAAGTCCTCCAATTTCAGGACAGCCTTGACTTCCAAACCAGTGGTGAGAAGCAATAGAATGAACAATGTACCACTTGAAAACACCTGGCTTTCTGACCCAGTTCTCAGGTCCCTGTGTCACCTTAGGTAAGTCCCACAATTTCTCTGAGCCTCAGTTTCCTCATTGGTGAGTGAGAAGGTTGGACAAGATAATCCCTAAGGGCCCTTCAAGAGCCACCCCTCAGGGCAATGGCCTGGCACAGTATGCCTTGTTTAGTACACGCAGAACCAGAACAGAAACCAGAAGAGTCCCAGAAGGAAGACCAGCTCAGTGTATCCTTTCTACAAAAGGACACAGTCAGAGGCAAGAGGAAATCTATGCAGGAAGGGCACAGGTTCTCCAACATCTTGTTCTTTCCTAGAACATCTCACACTCCCTAGGAAGAATGTTTTGGGAGTAACTAAATACTACAGCCCTGGCCTGCTTCCTCAGCTCCTGCTCTAATTCCACATGGCCTGCAGCAGCTGTGGTTGGGACCCGGGCCCCACCCCATAGATAGGATGTGGCTAATCCCAGCCAGTCTCACCTGAAGCCCTTCAGGGGTCCTCCTCCCCTAGCTCTCTCCTCTTCCTCTGACTTTTCCTGGTGGCTGGGCTAGGTGAAGGAACAGACCCATGGGCATAGCACTTGCCCATCTCTGCTTGCCTTAGGGCTGCCTCAGGCCATGCAGCCCATCAGCTCACAGAGCTGTCTGCCCTGGAACCATTCTATCTTTATTTAGGTGGCAGTTGTAGGAGATGGATGTCAGCACCAGATTTATGGATATCTCCCTGTGACCCAGGCCCAGCTCACCCACCCAGGGGTGCCCCCAACCCCAGGGACAGGTGCCCCAAGGCCTCTCCTGGCCTTCCCTGCCTCTCTTGGCCAAGACTGGCATGCCAAACACCCAAATAAGCTTCCAGGGCATAGGGGAGAACTTGAGGTTGGGAACATCCAGCAGCAAGCCCACACTGGGACTTCGAAACCCCACAGCTGACTCTCATGCCATTTTCTCATCATGGAGTGAACACTTAGACACTAGAAGCCTATGAGCAGGACAATTCTGTCACGAAGCTTTAAGGACCATATCATGGCTGGGTCCCAAACTTAGCCTGGTCTCTAAGCTAACAACAACCACCACCTTCATTTACCAGCAGGATAAAAAAAGGTAATTCGTTTCCTTATAAGCTGCCAGCCTGTCACCCTGCTTGGAACCAGTCCAAGCAGCTGCTCCAGGTACAGCCTTCAGCTCATGCCAAACTTAGGTCAACTATAGGCCCCGTGGCTTTCTGAGGAAAGGGTGGAAATATGTGTGCTGAGAGCAACATGTGCGTGTGTACCTGATATATGTAGGTGTTTCATACATACCCCAAAAGACATGAACACATGAGTATCTGCACACCTGCTAAGGCTTTGGGAGGTGACAGGCTCTCCATAGTCACAGGATGGAAAAACCATCATGTTTATTGTCTGCTGTTGTGTAGCATGTAAAATACAACTTTGAAAGTGTGCAGATTTTTAAATGTTATTTTACCACTTGGGGTTTTTTTTCTCTCTTTTTTTTTCTTATTTTTGAAATGAGGCTGACTCTGAGCCAGACTGTATCTGCCTATATCGAAAGATACCATTCTTTTCTTCCTGCTCCCAGGCCTGGCCTCCTCCCCACATAAACTTCTTCAAGTGAAACCCAAGTGCTTCCTGTTCTATTAGGCTCAGCCAACCAGGCTTCTTCTAGAAGCCTATGCTCAGCTCCTAGGCCCAGCCCTGTGGCTCAAGCAGGCTCCATGAGTCTTGACTACAAACCCAAGTCCCAAGGTGGGAAACCATATATGACAGCCTCCATATTTATGACCACAAGTCCAAGCTGATCTACTGGTGCAAAGCTATCATTCAAACCACCAATCATGTCAAAGAGTTCCTAGATCTTTGATTTTCTTCTCCATTAAGCTTTCTTCAGCTTTAAAGAAACACTGTTTCCTCCACTGTCTCTGTCTGATGATCACTCTGATTAGGGGATTTCAGTGAGGAGAGAAGCACAGCTCACTTTCTTTCTGCTTGAGAAGACAGCTCCTTGAAGAAGCATGTTGACAGTGGCCAGAATTAATTCTTCTCAGTTCTCACTGCTGTGATTTTAAGCTGGAGATACCCTTTGGTGGATAAGTCAGTCCCTCTATCTTCTCCAAAAGACAAAATGGGCAGATCAATCCACTCCATACCATGGCTGCTGCAAAAGAAGTTAAGACTAGTTCCATGCTTGTACCAGAGAAGAAAGGCTGCTCAAAGTTCTCAAGGCCACATAGACTCATAGCTCCCTTTACTACTACAGGTCTCCAAAGAATTCACTTAACCTTTCTCCATTTCAGTCTATATAATGTCAAACTGTCCAGATGTTCCCAACTATAAAGTTTTAAACTATATACATTGTGCTATACTCTCAATGGACAAACATTTTGCTGGACCTGGAGAGTATTATGCTAAATGAAATAAGGTAATCAAAGAAAGACAAATACTGTTGATTTCACTCATATATGGAATCTAATGAGTAAACTAAATTAACAAAATAGAAGCAGACTCAGAAATGCAGAGGACAGACTGACAGCTGTCAAAGGGGAGTAGGGTTGGGAGCTGGGTAAAAACAGTGACAGGATTAAGAAAAAAAAACCCACATAGATGCAGACAACAGCGTGGTGATTACTAGAGGGAAAGGGGGTGGTGATGGGAGGAGATGTGACTTGGAGTGATGAACACCCACTACAATATACAGATGATGTATTATAGAATTGTACACCTTAAACCTATATAATTTTATTAACCAATGTCAACCCAATAAATTCAATAAAAAGGAATATTGAAAATATAACTTACAACTTGTTTTAATAATTTCAGGTGCTATTTTCTGAGGACCTATTAAGTTCTACAAACTACACGAGGTCCTTTTCTTAATTATTATTTCTAACCAGTACAGCAACCTTGTGAGGTGGGCACAATTACCTCCATTTGTCCTTTTCACTATGTCAATCCTGTGAATTAGGAGGTCCCATGCCATTTTATGGAGACAAAACTGAAGTCATCTTGAGTTGTACCTGACAAGGGAGGGAATTGGAAGGCAGATCTACCCAACTCCAAAACCCACTCTGCCTTCATCTCTGAATCTGTTCCCTCATTAGTACCATGGGAATAATGCCATCTTTGGAAGGTTAATAAAATAAAATAATATATATTGACTAAAAGGTCACAAACTCAAGCTCTCTTTGGCCAGTTCAGCAGGGGTGTATCTGATTTGAAGAACACAGTACTTAAATTTTTTTTAATCTGAACCAAACATGCAGGTGATGTTCTCTCCAGTTAAGCACAAATCCCTCTATGCCCTATTGTCCTCACCCAGCTGATTTGCTAATTGGCTTTCCCAACTGGCCCCTAAAATTAGGTGTATGTGTTACCCCCAGCCAATGGACAGGACAGTGAAGAAGTGGAAAGGTCACATTCTGTTCCACAGTGATCCAGAATGAGTGAGAAACACAGGTGGGTGATGGCAGCAAGGAAGGGATCTTTTCCAGATCCTCAACTCACCTGAGTCCATTACCAAGAACATGCCTGAGTTGAGAGTTCACATCACCCTCTCCCACTCTAGAAAAGAGAATAATCCACTCACCCTTCCAACAAGACTCCAGAAGCCAATCCAAGAAGTCTTCATTAGTAACAAACAGGCAATGGACTTTCCATCTTTCCCATGACCTTCCCCTAGGACTTTCCACCTAATGTTCTGTGAAGGGTAAGGCTGGTTGGATATACTGAGCATTTTGGTCTCTGTTAGAATGTTCTATATTGAAATGTGTGACAGAGGGGGGGGGTGATAATTTCTTTTTAATAAATTTACTTCTTACATTCTTCAACTAGTATCTAAGAACGCATGAATGGTAGGAGAAAGAGTCTTGGACACCAAATCCCCAGGACAGATTAGGTCTGTGAACTGAAAGCTGCTGAGGAAATAGTCATGAAAGGTGAAAGGAAGAGGGAACAGGTGGCAGGGGCCCTCACTCCATCCCATGGTATATTAACTAAATTTTCTTATTTTCTGTATTCCTTATGCTCTCATATTTGGGGCCTCACTGATGGGGAGAGACTGCCCCTCCCAGAGTGAGCCAACTCTTAGAGATGGCAAAGGACTCACCATGAGTGCACCTTTCATATGCAAACCAACCAATCCAGAGCCCACACCCTCACCACCTCCTATGTGAGTTCTCATACTCTGGTCTATAATTCCCCTGCCTCAGTCACCTTCAAGGACAAGTACTAGACAGTCAGGGAGAATCCCTGTGCTCCAGAGCCCAACAAAATTATTCAAAGTAGCTGATCCTAAACCTGCTTACTCCTACTTGCCCTTTCCTTTCTGTTGAAACTACAAGAAAGACTCTGGACCATGCTTTCCTCCCATTCTGTTGGCCTCCTGACTGACCCTGGTGCTTTTTCATGTGGCCCTACATAGCAATGCTTGCTCCTACACTTGGGATTTGTGATTAATAAATTATTTTCTCAAAGGCAATTTTGTCCGGATTTGTTGGCCTCGCCATACCTGAGTAAGAATAAAACCTATGTTTTAGAACACATAGCTCCAATCTGTCTTTGTTCCTAGGGCAAAAGTTCTCTATTTCTGGATCCCCAATTAAATGACCATAATCACCCAATACGTTTAGCAGCAGTTAACAAATATATTGAGATTGCCTGCAGTGAGCAATCAATATTCCAAGCAATGTGTAGTGTAAAAAGAAATGGAAGACCAGGTCTCAGTCCTCAGAAGCTTAAAATCTCAGTGTTTCTAATCCTATTGTTAGAAGATGGACATTAAGGTGTCCTCCCCAAGCCTGTGACCTATAAGGGCATTTCAGAAAGTATGTTCCATGGAGCAGCAATTCCAGAGAATGCTCAGAGGGAAAGAGATCAGTAGTCAAATGACTTGGGGAATCATTGTCTCTGGAGAGTGACAAAGCACACTTTAATATTAAAATCTTGGGGGAAGGGGAAGCCATTTAAAAATCCCAGTGTTTGGAACAGTTAAAAGTTCCAGGATGTTGCTAGAACTGTTTTTTTTCTTTTTCAAATTGTATCTGAGATGACTATTCACAGATATTGACTGCCCATAAAACTCATTGTCAGAACATATTTCAGGACACACCAGCCCATAATAAACAAGTACTTAAGAACTATTCCTATAATAAAAACACTCAGCAGAATGGGAATAGGGGGAGTATACCTCAATATAATTAAGACCATATATGAGAAACCTACTGCCAACATCATTCTCAATAGACAAAAACTAAAAACTTTCTTAGTAAGATCAGGAACAAGACAAGGTTGTCCACTTTTACCACTCCTAGTCAACATAATATTGGAAGTCCTAGACACAGCAATTAGACAAGAAAAAGAAAGAAAAGGCATCCAAATTGGAAAAGAGGAAACAAAACTGTCATTGTTTGCAGATGACATGATAGTGTACATAGAAAACCATATAGACTACAGCAAAAAACTGATCAACCTAATAAATGAATTTGGCAAAACAGTGGGATTCAAAGTCAATATCCAGAAATCAAAAGCATTTTTGTACACCAACAATGAAATATCAAAAACAGAAATCAGGGAAAAAATTCCATTTGATATAGCAACAAGAAAAATAATATACCTAGGAATAAATCTAACCAAAGAGGTAAAAGACCTGTACTTAGAAAACTACACAATACTGAAGAAAAAAATTAAGGAAGACGCAAACAGATGGAAACATATACCATGTTCGTGGATTGGAAGAATTAATATCATCAAAATGTCCATACTATCCAAAGCAATTTATAGATTCAATGCAATCCCTATTAAAGTGCCAATGACATACTTCACAGACATAGAACAAACACTTCAAAAATTTATATGGAACCACAAATGACCCTGAAAGCTGCTGCAATTTTGAGAAAGAAGAGTAAAGTAGGAGGGATCACAATACCTGATACCAAACTGTATTACAAGGCCACTGTAATCAAAACAGCCTGGTACTGGCATAAGAACAGACACATGGACCAATGGAACAGAACAGAGAGCTCAGAAATAAACCCAAGTCTCTATGGTCAATTAATATTTGACAAAGTGGGCAACAGCATAAAATGGAGCAAAGATAGCCTATTCAACAAATAGTATTGTAAGAACTGGACAGCTTCATGCAAAAAAAAAAAATGAGACTCAACCACCAACTTACACCATACACAAAAGTAAACTCAAGGTGGATGAAAGATTTAAATATAAGTTGTGACACTATTAAAGTCCTAGAGGAGAACATAGGCAGGAAAATCTCAGATACTCCATGCAGCAATATTTTCACTGATATGACCCCTAGAGCAAGGGACACAAAGGAAAGAATAAACAAATGGGGTCTCATCAAAATAAAAAGCTTCTTCACAGCTAAAGAAAACACCATTAAAATGAAAAGAGAACCAACCATATGGGAAAACACATTTGCCAATGACACCTCAGGAGGGGTTTGATTTCCAAAATATATAAAGAACTCACATGACTCCACTCTAAGAAGACAATCAACCCAATTAAAAAATGGGCAAACGACTTGAACAGACACTTCTCCAAGAAGGACATACAGAGGATCCAGAGACACGTGAAAAGATATTCAGTATCTCTATCAGAGAGATGCAAATTAAAACCACAATGAAATACCACTTCACACCAGTCAGAATGGCCATCATAAACAAAGCAACAAACAACAAATGTTGGTGAGGGTGTGGAGAAAAGGGATCCCTAGTGCACTGTTGGTGGGACTGCAGACTGGTACAACCACTATGGAAAACAGTACGGAACTTCCTCAGAAAAGTAAAAATGGATCTGCCTTTTGACCCAGCAATTCCACTGCTGGGACTATATCCTAAGAATCCTAAAACATCAATCCTAAAGAACCTCTGCACCCCAATGTTCACAGCAGCACAATTTACAATAGCTAAGTGCTGGAAGCAACCCAAAGTGCCCATCAGTAAATGGATGGATCAAAAAACTATGGTACATTTACACAATGGAATTCTGTGCAGCAGAAAGAAAGAAGGAGCTCCTACCTTTTTCAACAGCATGGATGGGACTGGAAAGCATTATGCTAAGTGAAATAAGCCAGGTGATGAAAGACAAATATCATATGATCTCACATTTAACATGAACCTAATCAACAAAATAAACAAGCTAGCAAAGTATAGCCAAAGATATTGAAATTAAGAACAGGCTGACAGTGATCAGAAGGGAGAGTGGAGGGAATAAAAGGGGGGAAAGGGTGAAGGGTTTACAGGAACAATTATTAAGGACATATAGACAACAACAAGGGGGGTGGAAACTGGGGAGGGAGGTGGGGAGGGCTGGGGTTGTGGGGAAGGTGTGGGGGGAAAAGGCAGAAAATTGGACTTTAAAACCAATTTATATATATATAAATAATATATATAAGTATGTAGCTGTTTCTTACATATATTAAGTATATTATATATAAATAATATAAGAAACAGCTATATGAGAGTTATATGAGAAAGTTCAGAATTTAGGTCCAAAACACCATTTTCTCAGCTGATAACTTACTATGCTTCATTATTTCTGAACATATAACTGATCCCCCAAACCATCTCACAGACAAAAGATGGAAAAAAATAATGTGGCAGAAGGCGTTAGATGCCTCATAATATCCCTTCTTCCTCCACCTAATCAAAGAATTCTGGTTTTATTGGGAGAGGCAACATGCCCAACTAACAAACTACATTCCCCAATATCTGCTATAGTTAGGTATTGCCGAATAAGTACTTCTGCAAGTGAGGCAGTGGTGGTGGGACTTCTGAGAAGATTTCTTAAATAAACTAACTCAGATAGTGAGCCCCTTTTGCCCACTCACAGCTCATTAGTCCTGCTGCCTGGGATGTAGATGTAATAGCAGGAGCTCCACTAGCTGTTGTGGACCATAAGGTTACCTTGAAAATGGGGGCTACGCACTGAGGATGTATGAGCAGAAAGGCAGAAGAGGCTTGGGTCTGTGCTGACATCGTGAAGCTGCCGTATTAGTCCAAGAATGCTTATATATGGATGTGCTCTACATAACAAAATGAACACATGTTTAAATCACTATTATATAAGGTTTTCTTTTATAAACAATGGAGCCAAATCTTAACCAAAGAATAGAGACTAACTACTTGAGAGATTTTATTGGTACTTCTGGTACATCATTCCAATAAACTTCCACCTCCCCAGCTGTTCAAGCAAAAATGATCTATTACCTGATAACCAACAGCAAAATTCCCCTTCTATCTAGGGATTCCTTGTCACCCCAGAATCTTAGCCTGTGGCCCTTTGTCCTTGTTACAGGATAGAAATTATGCTTTTCTTGCCAGATTCCTTACACAGTTACACCACATGGGTTTTCCCTGATCATTGCTTTTCACAATGTAAATTTATCCTGTAAATCTTGTTTTCATTTTCTTGCGTGCATCTCCATTTTGGATGAAGCCTCTCACCGCAAGGTTGCCATGTCATTCAGTTGTGACATTTTCCCCAGTTTCCTATTCCTTTTTCTCCATCTGTCAGGAATTGAGTTTCCAGTAAGAGGAAGTTTCTTTTTGATTCAGTAAATTAGTGTAAGAAGAGGAGCAAAACTATTTTGATTAGAATATGTTTGCTTCTCCAGCTGTCTAATCCACATTCCAAAGCTCCTTATTTACCTCTCTGTGTGTAGAACAAAAATGAAGCAAGGCCTGCCAAAGAAATACAAGGCTTTTACAGAGTGAAAATATCGATTCTTTTTCATCTTAGAAATAATTTCATCTCAGGAAAAGCTTGTAACAGAGTTTGCTCACTTATTTTAAGCTAACTACATATGGTATGTGGAATATAAGAGTAGAATTCTGCAAAAATTGCCTTCATCCTTTTCCATTGCTATTTTAAAAATACCACAGACTAGATAACCTGTAAGCAATAGAAACTTACTTCTCACAGTTTTGGAGGCTGGAAATTCATGATCTCAGTTTTAGCAGGGTTAGGTGAGGGCCCTGTTCCAGGCTGCAAATTGTTGACTTCTCTGTCTTCACATGGTAGAATGATCTGGAAAGCACTTTGGGGTCTCTTTTATAAGGGTACTAATCCCATCATGACCTAATCACCTCCCAGAGGCTCCACCTCCTAACTCTATCACATATAAATTTTGAAGGGACACAAACATTCAGACTACAGTAAAAATATCATGTTTTATTAAGTCATTAACTTTAATCTCTATAATAAGGATAGGGGTGTGTGTGTGTTTGTGAGAGAGAGAGAAAGAGGGAGAGAGGGAGAGAGAGAGAGAGGAAGAGAAGACTATCACAATTATAAGATGACTGAGGGAAAGCCTAGTTCAATTTCCTTCATCTATAGATAATGAGACTAAAGCCCAGAGAAATAGAGCCCATGGTTTTCCTAGTGACACCTAAAATCCAGGACTCCTGACTCCCAGTCCACAGGTTTATTACTGTCATTTTGCTTCATTCCCAATAAAAGTAGTCAGGTTAAATTAAGTTATGCTACAATAAGAAGGAATCCCAGCCCTGGTTGGTGTAGCTTAGTGGATTGAGTTCAGGCCTGTAAACCAAAGGATCACTGGTTGATTTCCAGTCAGGGGACATGCCTGGGTTGCTGGCCAGGCTCCCAGTTGGGGGTGCACAAGAGGCAACCACACATGGATGTTTCTCTCCCTCTCTTCCTCCTTCCCTTCCTCTCTCTCTAGAAATAAATAAGTAAAATCTTATAAAAAAAAAGAAGCAACCCCAACATTTCCATGGCTTGAAACAACAAAGGTGTACTTCTCTCTCATACTGCATGTCCACAGTTGGTCAACAGGAGTGCTCTGCTCCTCTTAGCTAGTGAGGTCCTCAGGCTGACAGAGTTCCACCATCTTAGGTCTCAGTCATCTCAACTTAGTCTTCAAATTCACTGCTGCAAGGAAAGACAGCATGGGGGGTCTCACATCAGGTGTTCCTACCACCATCTGGAAGCAACCTGTGTCACTGCCTCTTACATTTAGACTTGCCAGAGCAAGTCTAACAGAAGTTGGGAAATGGTCAACATCTCCCTCGCTGTGCACTACAAAGGTGGGGATGCTGGGTGGGAGACAAAGGCAAGAGTTACCTGCAAAATCTTTCTCCAGATGAAATAAAATTGACGTCAGGTGGAGGCTTAGAAAATTACAAACCAGTGACACAAGGAGTGCTTACAGTCTCAATTCTCCCTTTCTATATTCAAATCTGAGAATAGTGAAATGAAAACTTTAATACCTTAAATACACAATACTATGGTCATGAAGAAAACATTTTTAGAGCATGCTATATTGCTAAGCTGTATCTTCTTTGAAGAATGTGAGGCCTGGAAGGAACCATTGTCTTCTTTTACCCTCCCTGCATAGCTCTCTGGTGGATATTATTATTACCATTTTACAGAGGATTAAGGAGAGTTGACCAAATACATTAGTCAGAATGAGTTGGGTTTTCCTAGGGTAATAAACAATCTTAAAATCCTATGCCTTAACATACATGACTGTGTTCTTGCTCACAGGGTGTGTCTCAAGTTGATTGTCATGGAGCTCTGCTCTATATAATCTTTGGGACCAAAGATAATGGAAACTCCTTCACCCTGCAGCCATAGCACTGAAAGCACCCTTTTTTTTTGGGGGGGGGGGGCAGTCACAATGTCAGGAGGAGAGACTAATGATCAAAATGCTTCCATCTGAGCATGACACAAGTCATTTCCACTCAAACCCTATTAGCAGAGTTGGCCATGTGGCTGGATCCCTCCAGCAACATCTGGAAGGGACTGCTCTGTAGGTGTGCAGAATGGGAGTGAGGCTGTGACATCCATCACATCAGGGTGCTCTGCAGTGGGACTGGGTCTGGAACCAAGTCACATGAATTTCCTTTCAGCGCTACTCTTTAGAAGTCAGAGTAAAAATTGAGGTCTAATCCAATGACCTTTTGTCAGTTGTTTTATCTATCAAATACTCAGTTTGTTCATTTGTAAATAGGAATAATAAAATCTACCTCAAGGGTGTTTATGAGGATTGCATGAGATAATGAATACTAACTATTAGTATAGTATCTAGCACATAGTTAACACTCATTAAATTGTTGCTATTGATGTAGTAGTTTTAAAGCTATACAATACCACTGTGCCTTTTACTTTGATGTTAGGAACAGACATCAAACACTTTACCCTATATTTTGGACCTTAGACTTGGTAAAAATTACCCTCCAATGACCACCTTTGCTGGAATTGGAGATTCATCATGTAAATGCAGAGAAAAAACCTTGTCACAGACCCACTGCTGAGACTGGGTTCTTTTTACAAACTCATTGTTGTATCCATTAATTCAGTAAATATTTGTCAAGTAACTCCTCTTCACTAGACACTATTCTGTGTGCTCAGATACAGTGGTAGAGCAAACAAGCAATTGTCTGTCCTCCTGGTGCTCAAAACTTGAAGAAGCATGAAGTCACCTCAGAGTGTCTTTGGAAATAGTAGGGATAGAAAACACCTTTGTGTTTTGGAATTGGAAGCTCTCGAGCACACATTGTCATCATATTCTGTATTCATGCATAGAGCATAGCTTTAGACATGTTGGATTCGAGTCTTCTCTGTAGTTAAAAATGAGTACAGTGAGTCCTGCTGAGGCCCAATCATTGCCTACCCCTCAGGATGCTACCCTCCCTCTTTCCTCTGATTGTGTTTCTTCCACAAACCACAACAAAACCTCAAGAAGACATTTATCCTCATCTTTTAGTCCATCTTATTTACCAATTCACTGAATCTGATAAATCCCATAAATGTTAAAAAAGTAATGAATCATGCCACCTTTTCAGAGGCCTCAGTGAATTGTGGCTGTCTGTTTTCAGTTGGATTCAGTTGGTCGTGGCCCCAAGGCCCTTTCCTTTCCATCACCATCACATGCTCCCTTCCATAGTCTGCTTTGTTATCTGCATCATGTAGTTTCAGCAGCAGCTAATGCTGCAACTTCCCATAGTGCCAGACTCCTTGCTGACCTTGGAAGACCCACAAGCTCCCTTGCTGTATGGGACTCTCGGAGCTGCATCTAGATCTTGTTTGTTCACCTTCTCCAGTGGTTCTATGAGCCACTTAACATCCTGTAAGAAATCCCTTTCTGTTCAAACAACTGAGAGTGGGTTCTGTTCTGTAACTGAACCCTAACCAGTACAGTGATTGGTATCAGGAGACTTGCATAGCTCCTTTGGACCCTCAGGAAGGAAAATCAAAGATCTGTTATCTCAATGGTTTTCTCACTCCTAGGTCCAAATGCTACACAGATAACTAAAGAAACCTATTTCCACATTCTCACCTTCTGTAATACTGTTGAGCAAGCACACATTTGAGTGCACATCACCCTTGACCCACTTCATAACAGAAGGCATTAGCCCTCAGCTCTTCAGACTCACACAGGTGATTGCCCTAGGCTTAGAACCCTCCACATGCCAGACACAGGGAGAGCCTTTCCTAAGTAACTAAGGCATTATAAACCCTCTGGCCTTTCCATCAGTCCCTGTCTCATGTGACTTTCTGTTAAGGGTCTGGCCTGGCATCAGTAACTGAGTATTACATCCTATATTGAGATGTTCTCAATACTGAAAATTTAGATGTGTGATGAAGTAAGTGGTGAGAGTAATGACAATTTTTTTTAATGGAATCACCTCTTATATCCTTCATCTATTGTCAGAGAACACATCATTCTGAAGAGGAAGTCCTGTATGATACAAGAAAAGAGAATTTTGGTAATAAACACTAGGTGATTTAAAACTAGGAAGGAATAGAAAGAATTAAGTGATATTTCTGTAACAAAACCCTTCCCATTCTTATGAACTTCATCTTGTGATCTAAGAAGCACAAGAAACAAGGAAAAAATTGATTCAGAGAGTAGATCTTAAGCATTCTCACCACACACACAGAGGTAACTGAGGTGATGGGTGGCTATCTTGTTCTTGTTCATAGTCACTAATAATTATAATGTATATTTATATCAAATCATCACATTGTATGCATTAAATGTATACAATTACATTTTAATAATTCCTAAATAAAGTTTAAAAGAAATATATTGCATTATGGCAGTGGCGTATTCATCCCATTACATTAGAAAGAGAGAAAAATGTATAACATAAGTGATGTATTTTTTAATCCTCACCTGAGGATATGTTTATTAATTTGAGAGAGAGAGAGAAAGCAGAGTGTGTGGGGCATGGGGGGAGAGAGGGAGAGAAACATTGATGTGAGAAAGAAACATCCATCAGTTGCCTCCCATACACTTCCCGACTGGAGACTGGACCCACAACCTAGGTACGTGCCCTGACCAGGAATTGAGCCTTCATCCTTCTGGTGTACAGGACAATGCTCCAATCAAATGAACTACCCAGCCAGGACAAATGATGCATTTTTAATAATTTTTTTCTCCTTGTGTTTAGCAATGATTTATCAATATTATAACAGATTTATGTTGTTTTCATAGGTTGTATGTGATAGCAATAATTATATTGATCACTAAACCTACAAAATATTTGTAAACTTCTAGTCTTACACTTTTAAATTTCATTTCATATATGTTTTTTATTAAATTTATTGGGTTGACATTGGTTAATAAAATTATATTGGTTTCAAGTATACAGTTCTATGTTTCTCATGTGTATATTGCATTGAGTGTTTACCACCCAGAGTCAAATCTTACTCTGTCACCATATATTTGACCCCCTTTACCCTTTACTAACTTCTAATCCCCTTACCTCTGGTAACCACCATGCTTCTCTCTGTGCCTATGAGTTTAGGTTTGTTTTCTTGTTTTTCATTTGTTGCTTTTGATTTTTTATCCCATGTATGAGTGAAATCATATGGTTCCTGACTTTTTCTGTCTGACTTATTTCATTCAACATGATATTCTCAAGACTCATTCAGTCTGACACAAATGGCAGTGTTTTATCTTTCCTTATGGCTGAGTAATAATCCATTGTATATATTGTATATATGTATGTTGTATATATGTACCACATATTCTTTATTCAATCATCTATTGAGGGACACTTCAGTTGTTTCCATGTCTTGGCCATCGTGAATAATGCTGCAATGAACATAAAGGGATATGTATGTTTTTTCAAATAAATGTTTTCAAATTTGGAGGGTAGATACCCAGAAGAGGCATTGCTGGGTTGTATTGCAACTGTATTCCTAATTTTTTAGGAACCTCCATACTGTTTTCCATAGTGGCTGTACCA
>PVIA01006232.1:0-100732 GCA_004024845.1 Tonatia bakeri | reverse complement strand
GCTGGAGGAGCCAGGGAGGGATGTCTCCCTCTGGGAGAGAGGGACCACAGGTACCAGGGCAGGGACTGCTTCCGGCTCATTCTTCAGCAAGGAGAGGGTAGGCAGGTGTTTACTTTACTGTCATGTATATGTTCCATAAATGCACAGATTCCCACTTTACATGTCAAATCTTTCATAATTTAAAAAAGGAAAAAACTCTTCTGACTATCCTACTAAGGCAAGCATTTCAGAAAAGAGTAACCGAAAGAAATGACTCAGTAAAACATAAGTGAACAGATTTTAGAAGGAATTCTAACGGTCAGTGATATAATATGTGCTTCAGAAAAAAGGTGTGCAGACACCGCTTCCTCCTGCAGGAGAGGGCGGGCTTGTCCTGCTAACGCCAGTTCTGACCCGCGAAGGCGGCTCACAGACACTGGTCACGGGTCCAACCAGTATCTTCTTCCTCAGAGTTTCTATCTTTTCCAAAGTTCTAGAATGAACCTGTTACTTTCAAAATCTTAAATGTAATTTGTACAGTGGTTCATAAGGCAACAAAGGAAAAAGGGAAGAAAGGGGAGAAGAAGCCCAGGTGGGCAGGAGAGAAAGAAGGAAGGAAGGAAGGAGGGAGGGAGGGAGGGAGGGAGGGAGGAGGGTAGGGGCCTTGGGCACCAGGTGGCTGTGGGTCCTGGTGCAGGTCCTGACCCCCACCCCCAGGCTCAGTTTCCTCCTCAGTGACCGAAGGACCACAGTGCACACATTACAGCGGCTTCCAGGGTCAGAAACTGTGAAGTGCCTAGCACAGCACGTGACAATTTACAAACGCATAACAAACGTTATCATTCTTACTTCTGACAGCCACTTTTTCAGGGTCTTTCATCAGAAATGCCAAGAGGGAGAGGGAGAGGGAAAGGGGGAGGCGATGGCGCCCAGGTCCGTCCTAAGAGAGGAGACGAGGACACGGGCCTCGCCTCCCCCGGCAGGTGTTCTGCTGGCAGCCTGTCCACCCACTGCACCACACTTGCAGTGTGCAAGCTAACTGTGCTCCTAATTACCTGCTTTGCAGTCGGATCTGCTGACCTCCCATCTGAAGGACAATCCTGTATCTGCTTAAATGATCAGAAACAACGCAAGTTTCGCCCACAGACTCCATGGCTGGAGAATCACCTGCAGAACTGAGTCACTGGTGCTCACTTCTGCTCGGCTTTCCTTTAATGAGAGGCACGCCCCTACTGAGGCAAAAATACCGTTCATTTACTTCAGTAAGCATGCGTTAAAAACACACACACAAAAACCGTTAATTTACAGTGCTACTTCATGCCACACACCCAAAGTGATTTCAGATCGATTCGAGTTGAAAGTATGAAATCAGATCACCAACAAAACGGAGACAAAGGATGTGAGCGTCCCACAACTACTTCCTTAGTTTAAAAGGGACAGGGGACACAAAGAAAAAGACCAACAGACCTGAGTACACACTTCAAACTTCTGTGTGTCAGAAAAAGAATACCACAAATTCTAAGGCAAACAACAAACTGAGAAGATATCTACAAAAATGAAAAAGCTTAATATTAATAGTTGTAGCAAAATAATGAAAAACATTTGCACAAAGCATGCCAAGCTATGTTTTCAAGAATATCCCTGCAGCATATTTTCCAGTGTGGAATGACTAGGCAACCTGTCTATCATAGAAGAAAAGTTAAATAAATCATAATGCATCCATATAACAACACCGTATGAACAGTGTATTTCTATATATGTTATTGAATAAAAGGAAATTATAAGATAATATGCTGAGTAAGATCCCACATTTATGTTTGTTTGTTTGTTTTATTTTCTCACGCACACAAGAAAAGGTCCTGGAGAACCACTCATCAGGCTGTTAGCAGTGGTTTCATACTGAGTGGTGAAGGGAAAGGGCCCAGGTGAAGGGAAGGAACCCCACACTAGCCACTCACCTCTGATTTTCTAGGCCTCTGTGTGTGTTCGCTTGTTCTATCAGAAACAGACATTCTCTTCTAATTCCGAAGAAAACAGCACTGTCGTGGCCGCTTCTAACTGCCTGTCAATCAATATCCCATCTCTTTTACTTTCTTAATAACAGACCCTGAGATTTTAAACAGGACCCATTGCCACTCGGCCAAAAGACTGTATTTCTCAGCGGCCTTTACAGCTAGGCACAGTGAGTGTGCACGTTCTGACCAATTGGATGCCAACGAAATGTTCTGGGCAGGTTCTGGAAAAACACCTTAGAAGTTCATGATGAGTGTCCTTTGCTCCTTCTTCAGTCCTCTTCCAGGCTGCTGCTGGCGGGAGAGTGAGATGGCTGGAGAATGTGGGCTACGCTTGGCAAAGCAACCAGATGGATGGAACATTGGTTCCCCGGTAATACGGTACTTCCACCACAGTCCTGGACTGTTTTGAGAGGTCTAAGTTATTTACTATCAAACCTGATCTTGATATGAACTTGTATGTCTAAATTAAGCAAGTTAATATGCAATGGATCTGAATTGACAAGGAAAAAGAAGAGATACACGTAAGTAATAAGCATAAAGGCGAACGTTTAATTCTAATCACTACTAATTAAGGAAGCTACCACCGAAAGCTGCTGTGGTTCACCTGTTACTAAATAAAGATGGGAGTATTTTTGTTTCATTTTAACAACCTTTTCCCAATAAACATGCAGTACAGTGAAACAGGACAACTAACATTATCATGAATTGTAGGCTGGCCCAGTAATTCTGGAGAGTAACGTGGCAATAAGCACGAAGAGTCTTTAAAAAACATCCATCCCTCATGCCAGGTCCCAGGAAGAGAGAAAAGCATCTTGCACCCTGCCTCTCCACTGAACGCAGCTACAAAACCTGGACAGGACGTACAGAGTGGTTATTTGAAGATGCTGAGAAGTAACCAGCAGCAGGTGAGCTAAGGAAGAAGACCAGACTCCAAAGTGCCACTGAACGAGAGACAAGTCTCTGTCCTCCAGAATCCCCCAGCCTCGACTCGCTGCTGCCCCAAACTGGCAGTGCAGACGAAGACACTCCAGGTCACCGGAGTGAACAGCCAGAGCGCCAGACATTCTAATTCTGGCTCACAGAGTGGAGGGAGGTCACCTACTGCAGACCGAGTGGGTGAACTCGCCTGCCGGGCTCTCTCTCCTCTCTTCTCACACATCCAGCCCTCAGAGGCAACTGAAGCAGTGTCAGCGACATCAGCATTAGCAGCTGCAGTGGGAGCCCAAAAGGGTGTCAAACTTTGTGGATAGGGAGATGTCCCTTCCCAGCAGAGGAGCTGCTGTTCCACGAGAGTGGAGGAATACGCATGCACCCGCCCTCGCTTTCATTCTCTCTGCCTGTCCACTGCTTTGCCCCAAACACCACAGTGAGAGGTACAGAGCCAAGCAGGGCAGATGAAGCCCCAGATCCCGGCCAGGGACCAAAAGGAGAGGCCCTGAGAACCAACAGAGATTGCAGAAAGCATGCTTGGAGCAATTGACCTGGTGAAGTTGTTTATGAGCTCCTGGCTTCGTCCCCACGCTGTACAAGCGTGGATTCAACCTTAAAGAGAATAAAGAGGACTTTAGCAACTGAACTGCCAGAGAGATGACCGCCGAGTCACAGGCACAAGTGGCATACCTCTGACACAGGTCAGAGGACCATGGGAAGGCTTCAAAAACAAAATTTACATTGAAACCACAGCCCACAGAAAGCTGATCTGAACCTGCAGCCCAAACCCAACAGACCGCCTGCCTGCTAGAACAAAAGCATCCATATTCTCTGCAGGATCTGAACAGAGTCTCCCCACACAGCATCAGAAATGTCCAGGATACAACCCGAAACTATCTGGCACATCGATGACAAGGAGAACCTCGACTCACATAGATAAAGAGACCACTACAAGATGTCAGAGACATTAAAAAAAAAAGATGTCAGAGACATTGGAGTTTTCTGACAAAGACATCAAATAGCTATTATAAAAATGCTCCAACAAGTAAAGGGCAGACACTCTTGAAAGAAACAGAAAAAGATGTTTCTGCAAAGAAACAGAAGCTACAAAGAGGAGCCAGATGGAACGTTTGGATGGAAGTAAAGGACAGACACACACACACCTTCGTCCTACTGGCACCTCTGGTGGGTGGGCTGCTGACCTATGGCTTTACTATGAAAGCTTATCCAAACCCTGGGGAAAAAATCTATGCCCTTGGACACAATAATCCTGCTTCCGGGACTCTGTCCTTGGAAAGTACTCCTAAAACATCAGTGTTAGCAGCTGTATTTGTAATGCCGGTAAACTGAACGCCTGACCTAGCAGGAACATGGTAGGGAAAACTATGAGAATATTATACAATTTTTAAATTTAAAATTTTCTGACCACTATATGATATTACCACATAATGGCCTAAAAGAGTTCTTAGAATATAATGGGCACTAGAGCAGGAGTGGCTTCCACTGCACACGGAGAATGAGCACCACAAAGCAGAACACTGAACCGTTTACCCAGAGCAGGAGTGAAAGCAGAGCACAGGGAGACGCTGCCCGTGCTCAGCTCCACGCAGACCGAGCACAGACGACGCGTCGTCCTCGTCACGCCTCTCCACCATCTTCAGACCGCGCTGATGAGCACCCACCACTTTGAAAACGGTAATTAACTACTCCTTGCCAAAATTTTGTTTTCTCTCTTGCAAATGCTCACAAATATCTCTCAGTGTACTAAGTTGTATTATATAAATTTTCCAACCACAGCTTTTCTCTGAAGAATGAGAACATGCTCCTTGAATATAGGAATCCCAACCACTCTTGTTCCCAGTCCTCTGGCCAACCGCTAAGGCAAGGAAAACATTCCTTCTGCTGATGGTTAGTAAGTAATGTGAAATTACTCAGAACTATTCAAATCAGACCAGCACTCCTGACTGGGGAAAATCTAATGTGACACATTTGCAAGAACCCCACTCCAAAGCAGCTCGGTCTCCACGGACAGTTACAGAGTGTCAAGCTGTCGCACAGAATGCCACTAACAACTAAACTGTTCTTCTGATTCCTCCTCACTTAAAGGTCCCCGCCCTCCCAAACTGTCAAGGAGGCCCCTGCCCCTCCATCTGTTCTGCAGCGCCAGGCCGCACATGAAAGGCCGACAGCAGAGCCCCCCGGACCTGCCAGCCTGCCCATCAGCCGCGTGGAGCGCCGACCCGCTCTCAGCCCCGGTCGCCCTTCTCCTACCACCCTGGTAACCAGGAGGAGAGTGGGGCCTTGGCAGCACACCGGAGTGTCATCCATTCACGTTAGGGCTTTCACAAGCAAAGCAGACCAGACCATTGCTGACCCACAACAGACTGGCTGCGCCTCGTTTTCAGGATAAAACATGTACACCGGGTTTCTGCCCTTTAAGCACTTGACATGACTGCCTCGCAGATGAGAGGAGAGCCGTAGAGAGTGAACAGCACCGAAGGAGAGCGCGAAGCCAGAGCCAGTGACGGTGCCTGGGTGATCCGGACTCCCCCAACCTTCCTGAACGGGCGTTAAGTGTGACCTTTAAGAGCAGTGGGTCAACTGATCATTTTGGAGAGACGACCTCACGTGCAGCACAGAGTGCACTGCTGAGGGGGACCAACCCCGGCAGCGAGGCTACCCGACTTGTGTGCAGGAAAAGTTACTGAGACTTATCTCAACTGATTTCACTTGCAAGGAAAACACATCCTAAAACTGCAGCCTCAGCAGGACACTAAAGGTCGGTCTTGGTTTCTTGAAGGATGAGCTCGATATCAATAGTTATTAGGACACATCATACAAGACACACAGGAGAGAGGGAGAGAAGATGCTGGTAATCTTACTTAATCCTGGTGTGGCCCGGAACCAGGCTCTGTAGACTGTGGGAAAATCAAGGGAAAACTTCAGTATTCCTGAGAAGAGATCTGTACGTGTGCACTTGTGTCTGGAGCCAGAAGAGAAGTAACAGGGAAGCTGTGAGTCCAGAGCCCTGGGTGGAGTGGCATCGTGCGAGGAGCCAGGGGAGCGACAGAGTGGATGCTTCACTCTCCTGACCATTCTCGGTGACAAACCAGCAAGACCTGGTTGAATGTCGAGCAGGGTACTAACTAGGTTGGCCCCACCAGGAAAACAGATGGTTAGACTTGGGCAGGATTTGCAGTCTGAGAAGGCAGCCCTGGCTGGTGTGGCTCAGTGGGTTGAGCACCAGCCAGAGAACCAAAAGGTGGCCAGTTCGATTCCCAGTCAGGGAACACACCTGGGTTGTGGGCCAGGTCTCTGCTTAGGGATGTGCAAGAGGCAACTGATCAATGTTTCTCTTGCACATCAATGTTTCTCTCCCTCCCTTTCTCCTTCCCTTGCCCTCTCTCTAAAAAATAAACAAACTCTTAAAAAAAAATCAGGGAGGGTAAAGAGAGAACCAAGACAATGCAAGCTCTCTGCATCAACCAGACTGGTCCCCAGAACCGCACGTTACCCTAACCACACATTCAGTTCTCAGTGAAGGCGGAAAACTGAAAACAATACCAGGAAGAAATGGAGGGACTCCAAAAAGAACAAAAAATGGCAGTGTTTCTTCAAAAGAATCTAGAATCAGGCGATACATATATATGTGTGTGTATACATACATACCTATACACTTACAGGTTGTACATGGTTTTAAAGTTAAATTATCCTTTTTTCTTAAACCTAACAACACAAAGAGTCCTGCAGTTCACGCCCAAGAAATTGGAGAAAATGTTTCTTGCGTATCTGTAACCAGCTGAACAAGTATCATGGCATTACTTGTGCTGCAATACTCAACCAGGAATCAGGAAATATGGGTTGCGGTCACATCTACATGACAGGGACAGTGTCCCAGAAGAGAGGAGGCCAGGGCGTCCTGGGGATGGGGAAGATCTGGGAAGGAGTGAGGAGGAAGGAAGTTCTGGAAGAGGTACGACATCAGCAATGAGAAGTCTGGAAAGGACCAGCTATGTCCCAAGGACAGGAAACAGGACAATCTGACCACGGAGCATGCATGGCGGGCACTGGGTGGGCGAGCAGAGGCGGTCAGGGTGGGTTGCAGTCCAGAAGCCAGGCTAGGGAGGGCGGTGGCTGCCGCTGCGCTGGGTGGCCACCGAGGACGGCGGCAGGGTGAGCAGGAAGGAAGCAGGCCATGGGGGGGTCCTTCACAGCCTCCTTCCCGCTGAAGGTGCCCAACTGCCATCACCATGAGAGACTGTCCAGGCTCTACTGTGTTCACGGGGAAGAGAACACTAGGAAGTGGACATAAACCATAGACACAAAGTACCCTTTTTGACACTAAAAGGCAGTAACAAACACTATAGCAGAACACCTTCCAAAGACTCTCAGGCCGGATCTGTTGCTGGTTCCTCTGCAGGGATGGCTCTTCTCAGACAGCTGCGTGCAGCCCCCTCTGCTCCAAACAGACCCCCCACACACCTGCTCCAGCTAAAGGGGCCCCAGCCCCATCTCTCTCCAGCCTTTCACCTGCATCACTTTGTCTTTAAAGTACTTATTACTACCTGATGTTGTTCCTATACTTCAATCTGTGTCTCCACCAGAATGTAAGCCCCATAAGGGCAAGGACTTGGAGTCTTTTTTTCCATTTTGCCAACATCTAAGAAGCACTCAGTAAATACTGGATGAATGACTGGAAAGACTCAGTCACAGTCCATCCAGGGAATCCCTGGCTCAACACACACACACACACACACGCGCGCGCGCGCGCGCGCGTACGTACACATGCCCCCAACACTGCTGCAAACGCTGCACTCAGTCTCTCCTTTCTCAGCGGAGGTGTCAGGGCCACAGTTTTTGTCATCCATGGTGGGATGTGTCCCAAATAATGTGTCTGCAATAACCAAGTACGTGAGACTGCTGCTTAGTGTGAAGTTAGACCGAATTCAAGGTCATCCCTATAACTTGTCTGCCACTCATTTGCATTCATTAAGCTTTCCTGAGTGGGAAAGAAGAGAGTTACAGCTAGCTGGTACACGGGTTTCTGGAAGGATTAACCTAAATGCCACCACATGCACTTTGTTCTAGAATTTGACAATGTTGGAGGAAAGAGGGCCTGACTCACCACAGACTGCTCCCTCCAGCTGAGGGTCTGCGCTCGCTCTCTTCCCATCGCTACATCGTGCCAGCCAAGGCTTCTCGAAAATCTCCCCGCACCCGCCCCCCCAGGATGAGACATCACGACTGTGAAAACACATGCAGCTAAACCAAGGACAAGGGCAGTACCGGTCTGCGTGGCCCGGGGCTCCTTCCAGCCTCTGCATCCGTGCCATCCAATACAGGCCTGTGGGCCACACGTGACTGTCTAATCTAAATGTAACTAAATAAAATTTAAGTTTAGTCTTTCAGATACACTAACTACATTTCAAGTGCTCAACAGTTACTTGTGACCCCAGCGAATGACACAACCAGAAAACACGTCTGTCATCGCAGAAAGTTCTGTGAGCGAGCTCTGCTCCGGAGTCCAGAAAACAGCAGGTCACACGCAGTCGGGACGGAATTCAGCGGAGGAGCAGACGGTGCCAGAGCAGGGCCCTCCACGTGCCATCTGAACTGTGAAGGGGCGTTCAGCCTGAGGTCAACGGTACCAAAGGCAGTGAAACAAAACCACCTGCGGCTCAGGACAAGGGGCGCTAGGAGTTGGTAACACAGCCACCGTTCCCTCGGGACTGCTCTTGCCCAGCCTAGGCGCCGTCTCCCACGTGCCGTGGGCAAGCCACGAGCAGCGAAGCTCTCCCAGGGACAGAGGGGCGGCCTCTGAGAAGGGAGCGGGAAGGAAGAAAGTGGCGGCAAGGACCGGATCTCTGAGAGGCAGTCACCTTAAGACAATTTCATCCTTTCATATTTCCTTTAAAAGGGGTCAGCTATTTGTCTACAAACTTCTGCTTCACAAGCAAAAACAAAACATCTTTGAGAAGAGCTGACATTTAATCTGCAAATAGTCCCTATTTTGAGGTTCAATAACAAAAGATTAATTCCACAGAGTGAACATCTTGTGGCGGTGCCATATGTATGTTTTTGAAGTGTATAATGGCTGTCAGGACAGAGTCTAATAGCTCTTCGCAGAAGTAACATTTCAAAGGTAAGACTTACATACACACACAGAGAGAAAAACTCTCTCTCTAACGCCGCCCAGTCAAAGTCGGGCACACTGAGACTCTCAGACCACGTTCAGGGCCAACCAAGTCATGACCCTTCTGTCCTTGAGGAGCAGGCGCCGGAGGGGCCTGCGGGCAGCCTGGCTGTGAAGGAAGCGCCCCAGGGACAGAGAGCCACGGCGAGAGAGGTGCTCATCTCCTCAGGACCAGCACCACAGATCTGCGTACAGTGCAGTTGGGCTGGGGGTGGTTCAGAGATCCATTAGGGGAGACCGAGTACAGAAGTGAGGGCAGCGGTGAGAGCCTCCCGTGTGCCACACCCACGGGGTGATGCGAAGACCCCTCAGTCCTCACACCAGCCCCATACACACACCCTGCCACCAGCCCCCACCAGCCCCCGGGCCGTGAACGGGATGGAGACGGTCAGCTTCACTGGGGGCCTGTACCTGGCCAGCCACACCCCTACTGCTCTGCCCTCCTCCGCCTCCTTCCCACAGCTCAGTTCCAGGCAAAACAGTCCATCTCAGGAGGCCGCCAGGAGGTCACCTGGGTGTGCACCCCGGGGGCCCACCAGGTGACTCCTGGGTGTTGCCCAGTGAGCACCAGCTTTCATTTCAGTCGCTGTGTGCTATAATGCCTGTTAGAACACACACACAACTACTAATTAAATGTCACAGCTTTCTTTTCAAAGCAAACGTATTAAGCAAAAGCGCTAATCTACTTAAAAAGTTATCAAGTGATCAAAGTAAAAACGATGCAGGAACATGGTTCAAAAACAAAATCAAGAAGGTGGCTGGGAACCGAACTTTTTGGATGGGGAAGTTGAGGAATCTAGCTTCTTAAAGCCTTAATTGTTGTGTTCTGGGTTGTTTTTGACATTGTCCTGTCAAAAGCTCAGATCCCTTTCTAGGCAGGTCAACACCACCCCCCCAATCATCCCCAGAGGGCGCTCGCCAGGGCTGTGTCCTCTGCAGCCCCCCTCAGAGCGCCGCATGTCCCCGCAGTGGCTGCCCTCTGCCCTGCCTCCCCTCCCAAGGGCCGGAAAGCACCCTGAAGGCAGGGCCTCGTCTTCTGCAGCCACCTCCCCCACCCCGGCTCTGCACACAGCAGGCCCTCAAGAAGCACACCCTAACTGACTGTGCTGCCCGCCCCCATCATTCCAGGAGAAAAGATTCAGTATTCCTCACTTCCTTGTGCCCTGAACAGTCCCTGAAACAAAGGACTCTGGCGGAGAAGTGGCCAGGAGACCTACGGGGGCCCTGCGTTCCTTCCCCCTGGTGTTCGCCCAGCTTCCCTGTGAGGATGCAGCCGCAGCTGGGCCTTTCCAGGCCCTCTGCCGCATGCCCAGTCTTCTATGGGTACTTCGTAAACAAACACAGTAATTAACCTTGGGACCACTGGAAACCACATGGACAGCCCAACGAAATTAATATTTACAAGATCAAACAGGATAGACGATTAAATCAAAAAGGATTTAGATGTGGGTCAACTCACACTCCAAACCACAAATGAAATCTGCTATTAAGACGCCTCCCACTCAGAGCTGATAGGTGGCTCCGAGACAGACGTTAGGAAGGGGAAAGCATCTGGACTGACACCATGCAGAGAGGACTCCCACAGGTCCACACAAAACACCCAGGAAATGCCCCCTTTTTGCTCCCATGAACTCAGGTGACCCTTTTCCTTGGGACCAGAAGAGCCTGTGTGAGGCGAAAGTACACACCAGCCCGTCCCGCCTGCGGTAGCCCTCGGCCAGGCCCCGGAGCAGTTTCCTTGTGTGCCAGCCCGTCTGGGGTTCTCCACCTCCAGGGGAAGAGAGAGGCGCATCGTGGCACAGGCCAGTGTCGGCTCCCTCTCAGCGTGGCATTTACAGATTCTCTTGCCTCTGAAGCCAGTTTCCTTCTCCCTGAAACCATCAGGAGTGACCCAGGGGGACCTCAGTGAGCCAGGGAGGAACAGAAGAGCACATCGAAGCCAGCGGGAGGCCCGACTTCCAGTTCCCCAGATACTAAGCTAGCTGGCGACTAGGAATTCTGCCTGTACCTGGGATTTCCTAGCAATGGTCCCAAGCATCACTCATCAAAGTGGAAAGACCCCTTGAGTTTAGCACTAGTAAGCCCCTCAAGGGCAGAAAACCGGGTTTGTCTTTCTTCAAGATGCCCAAATCATCACTGTCCCCCTCCACTTTCTCAGCCCCTCCATGGTGACACGGGCAGAGTTGTCACGATCGCTACTCCCAGCAAGTGCAACAAATACAAAGGGAAGTTCCATGTTCAAGCGAAAAAAACACCAACAGTGACAATGCTGTTTTTTCACACGGAGAATCATGAGACTTGGCCACCAATTTTAAAGGTAAAGTCTTTGTATGAGGCTGAGGGAAACACTCGCGATGTGATCACTTGAAAGCCAAACATGAAAAAGCGACTCCGGTCCCCTCTCCTGGCCACACAGGCACGGCGCGCTACCTTTTCCAGCAACTGGAAGGTCATGTGAAGGACGCTGCACGACAGAAACGTCTGCACCCTCCACACCCACAGCTCTAGGACTTCGGTGAAAATGCATCAAAAGCTAAGGATTTTGTAACTAACCCCATTGTCAATATATCATATTTCACTTATTCTAAAACCTGCTGAAACCTCAATGCATCTTACAATCATGGTGTCAGAAAATTATCTTTGCAGCACTTTGTCTTTCTCAACGGCACAGGAAATAAAGACGCACCTTATGATCAATGGCATCTCACAGCCAATAAAACAGAAGGGATTTGGTGGCTGTCACCCCTCACCATTCACACCTCCTTCCCAGCCCTGGAAAGAGCTCATAAACCCTCTCTCTCGCCCCATTCTGAAAATCTCACTTAATCTGAAAGAATGCAGCGGCAGCCGTGGGCTGCAGATCCTCACAACATTAGAGAAAAAGGAACTCCACTCGCAGGCAAAGATAAAAAAGAACCGTCCTCCACAAGTGAGATGTGACCTATGGGATCAGAATCTAACTCGAACTACAGTGTCCTTGAAAGCATCTAACTCGAACTACAGTGTCCTTTGGACGGAGGCTGGTGTCTTGGGGCGGGGATGGTGGGGGGAGGCACCTGCAGAACTGCTCCACAGCCCAGCATGGAGCTTGAGGAGGGGGGACAAGCTGCAAGTTTAAACAGTAATTTGTGCATAATGATCCTCTCAGGTTGATACAAGATACTTAGACTAAATGAATCAATCAAAGTATGAACTGTGCCAGAAGCTCCAGAGCTGGGACCCTCAGACCAAACTACCAACAGCTCCGAGGCTGGTTCCACGGCGCCCGAATCGGGCTGGCAGGTGCCAGGCAGCCAGGGTGCAGCCCTGCACGGAGCAGGGCATGGGGGGCACACTCTGCTGAGCCATGACAATGGAAACCTCGAGCATAAGATCCATGACAGCCTGCGCACACACAGCCATATTTACACAGCACGGCTGCAAATAAACCCTCGGGGGAGCAGAGACCCAGGGGCCGCAGACATGAGTATGCTTTGCTCAAAACTCAGCGTGAGCTCACTGCCCACACGTGTGGCCCGGACGTGTGTCTTGTCTCCCCCGACCGCCTCACTTGGAGTCACGATCAGGAAGTCAGGCTGGCGTCAATAAATTAGTATCAGCCCTCACTGATGTATTTCAGTAGCACGCTCCTAACGTTTATTGAGCCCTGGGCTAAGCTCCTTACCAGCCAGCATCAGCTCGTAAATCTTCACAAAAACCCAAGAAAATAAGCACGATTATTATCCCCATTTAAGATGTGAAAACTGAGACTCAGGCAAAACCAAGGGACCGACCCGAGGTCACCAGTCAATAAACACAGAGCCTGGGTCCAAACTAGACCCTACACTGCCAGGGAGAGAGGGAAGGTTCAAGGCGGAAAAAATATTAATAAACTAACAAAAATTCCGTGTCCACCTCTTTCGTAAAAGAGTGCCCGATCAGCATGAGTGCGGTCCCGAGGGAAGCCACATCAGTGGTGGAGCGAGGGTGTCCCTGCTGTAGGGAAAAGTATCGAGGACTCACAGTCCGGTACAAATGCGGACACAGGGCCACTGGCACCCACAATCAGAAAGAAGCTGGGCCAAGGGACACGTGAGAAGAGTTGACAAAAAGGGGGTGAAACACCCCCTTTTGATCCTGCAGGCTACCAGTTCCATCTGCATCCATAGGGTAGGGACGCGTCTCAAAGCCAGCCCGACATGGGCTGATTCCTGATGTCCCCCTCCCGTTGGCAGGAGAGGGGCACAGGGACAGTGCACGCTGCAGCTCGCTGACACGGACTGCAGCGCCGTCCCAGTGGTGGCCCCTGTCTCCAGAAGCTTCCTGACAGGATCCCCTTCCTTAGCATCTGCAGGAAGCCTATATCCTCTCCCCCAGTCACACTCGGATCAGTCAGCTTCAAAACTCAATTTTCAAGCAAACTGTTTCAAAACATTCTCCTTCTGTCTTTCAGAGGAAGGCATCCACAAGTCCTTCCTTTGTCTCCTGTCACCCCAAAGTTGCTCCAGATAACAGTCACCTTCCATTGACTGAGGGACTGGGACAAGACTCCTTCTGCACCCACAAGCATTTCTGCAGCATCAAAGGACAATCTGGAAAACAAAAGGTGGGAACACAGGGACAACAGGAGGAAGAGATGACAGGGAATGCATGAAGCCACGAGGGACAGAGGCTGAACCTCAACTTCGAAAGTAAGTTAACTTTCTGCCCAAGTCAGAAAGGTAAGCCAGGGCTACAGAGGCTGAGGGTGCCTCATGGGCTGCACTCTCCTGCTGGCCCTGTGCCCCGAGTCACCAGGGCTGGCCCTGGAGGGTCTGTCTGGACAGGGCCACGGAGAACGGGAGGTGATACCGTGGTGTAAAACAACACACCTCTGACGCCTTTTCATTTCGGTTGTGAGATTTTGCTTGTTGTACTTACGATGGTTGTAGACAATTTGCAAATGAAAGTTGATTTGAAATACTTTTAAACTACATTGTTTTAGCTTAAATATTCTACTATGAAAATTTTAGAGTAAATATGATAAATCACTACAAAATTTGTTGTAATGTAAGGAGAGTTGTAAACATGTTATTAATAAAATGCTTTGTTTACAAGTTTTAAAGAAAGAAAAAAAATACTTCTTCCTCCACAGCAGTGATTCTTAACCTTGGTGGGCCCGCAGACCCCTGCAACAGAAGTGAAGACAGCCAAGGATATTGTCCTAGAGAACTGCACCTGTACGCACTCACGGGCCCAGCAGGCCCCAAGTTCAGAGCCCCTGCCTTCCATGAAAGTGCTGCTTATGACACACATGTCACCAAACACACGCAGGCAGCGCCAGTCAGGGTGGGAGGGACAGGCGACTAAGAGACACAGAAGGGGGAATTCAACCCCCACCTCCACTCACATGCTGAAGTGCCTCCCCGGCCGTCTCTGCTGAGTGCTAGCAGCAGCCCCAGGAGCAGACAAGTGCCGTGACGGCCAGGCCCAGGGAGTCTTTCTGTGTTCCTGAAGGTCTGGAAAGCTCAGTTATGCTTTAGCAACTCAAATTTAAAGGCAATACCACCAAAAACAGCAAAACCTGAACACGTAATACAGGTAAGCCAGGACTTACACTTCACCTCAGAGATTCTCCTCTGTGATTTCTGTAAATGCTTGGGAACACAGGCTTCATCTCACAGTTGGGAACCTCTGGAGGTGCCCCGCGAGGGCTCATCTGAGGGAGGAGCCATCTCCTGGCACCGCCCGCATCACCAAGGCCCACAGAGACCTCCGGAGAGCAGCTGCCTGGTGCGAGCAGCTTTGGGGACGGCACGGGCGACTACAGAGTGAAAGGGCACACAGCCCCACGACCCGTCAACCTCAGGGCCACTTACAGCCTGGTGGTCTGAGGCAGGTGGCCAACTTCGAGAAAGCTGAGCGCCCTCTTCAGTAAAACAAGGCCAACGCTCGGGTTGCTGGGGAATTGCGATGACAGTGATGACAGCTACTGGCACACCGCCCCCACAGACTGAGCCTCGGACCGTGCTGCAGCCCGAGGGAGCTGATAATCAACCTCCTCCACAGATCACGAGGCAGGAGAAAGCTGCCCCAGGGCCCAAGGAGTGAAGAAAAGATGCAGGACTTGAACCCAGGCCACCTGGCCAGAGCTCCTGCTGTCAGCAGCCCGCCCCCCCACCCCGCCCCGACCCCCACAGCCCCACTGCAGGTCTGCAGACGGCCCCTGACGGCCCCTTCCATGTGGCATCAGAGACTGGAAAGTGCTACGGTAAATGAAAGGCACTTCTGGAACTTCTACTGTATCCTTTCTTTGCCCTTTGCGAAGCTGCCTCAAAATAATCAAGATAATTTGCCTTCTGTTTGTCTCCTGAAACTAGTATAAGAAAAATTTAATACGCATTACCCTCCAGCAAGGAAGCCGTGAGCGGAGCGCGCAGCCCAACGAAGGAAGACAGCTGGGCGGCTGCGCTCAGGCAGCGCGGCGGTGCGCCCACCCTCCCGAACCCAGAGAAGCGGCTTGGAGCCCTCCTGGGCCCCCCCTCCCCTCAGAAACACTTTCCATTAGCACTAGGGTACTACTGACTTCAAAGACAAGTAAGCTACTCATTTAACGGAAGTGTTTTCTTTTTCAGATTTCATTTATTTTTAGAGAGAAGGGAAGGGAGGGAGGAAGGGAGGGAAACACCGATGTGAGAGAGAGACATCAATTGGTTGCCTTTGTATGCACCCCCTCTGGGACTGAACCTGCAACCCAGGCATGTGCCCTGACCGGGAATCGAACCCGCGACCTTTCGCTTTGCAGAATAATGCAATGCCAACCAACTGAGCCACGCCAGTCAAGCCTTAATGGACAAGTTTCTGTTGGTTTATTTTCTTCTGCTAGGCCCTTCTGGGCACTGGAAACACGATGGTGAACAGGCAGACAGGGCCCTGTCCCCATCCAGACAGTACATACCATCCACTGAGAATCGTGCTGTGATGTGGGAGACTGGTGGGGAGAGGGAGAAAAGACTTTCCCGAGTGTGTGAGCACAAACCAAAGCGGAGAAACAACTCGAGAAGGTGTGAGCCATAGAAGACAAGGGACAGGGCACACTGAAACCGCTTGGGGCAGGGCTGGAGGCGTGCACCGTGGGGTCAGGGGCAGACCAGTACGGGCCACCTGATGGACTTCGTCTGAATCCTGGAAACAAAGAGGGAGGCATTGACGTCTTTTAAGCAGGAGACCTATGTGATCAAACTTGCGTGTTTATGTATTTATTTTGTTTTTTTTTGGAGAGAGAGAGAGGCATGGACTAGCCGCTCCACTCGTTTATGCACCATTGGTTGATTTTCGCACATGCCCTGACTGGGGACCAAACCTGCAACCCTGGCATATGGGGACGATGCTCTACCCAACTGAGCTACCTGGCCAGCGCCTTCAAACTTGCCTTTTTAAAGGGCCCTCTGCAGCTGTGTGGGGAAAGACAGGAGGTGGTAAGATGGGGAGACCCGTGAGGAGACAGCTGCAAGTGCCCCGGCTGAGACAGAAGCCGGCCTGGAGCAGGATGCGAGGGAGTCCCTGCTCCCCCGTTTAGCAACAAGCAGTAAGCACAGAATTGTCAGACTCCCTGCAAAGCACCAGAAACCATGCTCGTAACCACAGGGCGGGACATGCGCCGGCTCAGGCAGCCAAGGTGCGGAGTGAGTGAACTCCAGAAGGCAAGGTGCCACCCCATGTACTGCTGCCGATTTGCTGGTGCTGCCCAGAGCACACTGTTTCCAGCTCCGTCACCAGGGGGGCCACTATCTGAGAGGTGGGAGTAAGCCACCAGAACTGCCCCCAGACCACCGGGGCCAGAGGCTGCCAATGTTCCTCCAGGACCAAAAGCAAACTGCAGGCTCACAAGAGGCCCTTCCCATTTTGTGACTCATCAGCACAAAGCTACTTCCTCGGAGGCATCCTCTGCTAACAAAAGCTCAGAAAGCCTTCCTCGAAAGCACTGCAGGCCCATCACTACGTGACTTCAAAGGCCACGCTTCACTACTCAGAGGAAGTCTCCAGAAAAGCAGCATTCCCCACAAGACACCTTGCGAGGAACCTGCCTTGTTCTGGCTTTAGAAGCCAAGGTCCCCAGCCCAGCATTCTGGCCAAGGATTCCAACGAGCTGCCAGCAGGATGATGTGGTTGCACTGTCTGAGCCACTGTGAAAATGCATTAAAATCGCAGTGTGAGAGCTCATCCCAGCAATTAAAGTGAGCACAACTGCGGACTGCTCTGTTTCCAGCGGGGGCAAGGCCAGGGCAGGAGAGCGCCGGCCTCCACAGTCCTTTAACAGTTACTTCCTTTGACGGTGTGAAGGCACACAGAGGAGCAATTCGCTACCCGAACCAACCAGCTAACCAGAACTGTCTCCACGGGCTGGAGCCAAGTGCTTGTGGGGGGAAGGCACAGCAGACAGGAACCTGCTGGGATGGCAGGAAAACCAACACCCAGCAGCGCCTGCCTACTATGTGCAGGCCCTGTGCTCAGTGCATCCACCACCTGGAAAACACGTCTTCAGACTCGTGGGCAGGCAAAGCAAGAGAAGCCTGGTGAGGAACTACAGCATGCAGAAACCACCGCAGCGAGTTTTACAAGGAGAATATGCTTCCACCCATCCCTCACACAGAACTCTTCCACAACCGCTGAATCATGCTCCCCTCCTTAAGAAGCAGAGATCGAGAATCCATTCCAGCTGGAAACGCAGAGTGATAGGGCGATTCAGATTCTCAGCACAAACCCCATGGACAATGCAGGGCTGTGAATCAATGCAGGTACCTCTGGGAGGCACTCTGATTACCAAGCGCGATTTTACATGGTGAGAGGGAGAAATGACAGGCTAGACGGCCAGCAGGCGCAGAGGGAGCGCAGTGCACCCAGTGGGCCCCCGCAGGGCCCTGAGCCTCAGCGAGACACTGAGGGTCGGTGCCTAGGGCCAATCCCACCCACGGGCTCCTGGTATCTGAGTGAAACTCAAACAGGCTCAGTCGTAACTACAGGAAAGAGCACACACGTAACACCCTCTGCCACACTGTCACTAAACCCTGTCTCCATGGACACGCAGAGAGCGCTCTAACAATGGAAAGACACCACTGGTCTGTTTGAAGTCGAAGGAGTCGGAGGCGTCAGGGCGGCAGCACCTTGCGCGGGGCAAACAACGCTTTCCCCCCTGGACACATGCTGGGGGTGCATTCACCGTTCCCGCGGAACCAGGGAGAGCCCCGAACAACCGCAGCCTCAGGCTCATGACAAGGGACGACTGGGGACATGCCACGGGCAAACGACCCAGAAACATGTACGCTACCGGCAACACACTTGCACTGCATTAAGCATATGACAGAATCAAAGTGCACCACACTATAAAAACAGGCTGATACGTAAGATATCATGGCGACCAGCCAAAATTTCCTTTACATTCAGACACTGTTCTAGATTAAGTTCGATCCGCCAGTGGCTTCACAGCACACTCCCTGAGTTACGCTACTTTCTGACAGCAAAGACTGGTCAACAGAGGCAAATAAAGGTCACTGAGTAAGGAGGAAAAGAGACCAGCGACAGGTGACTTAGCACTTAACTGCTCTGATCAAATCAGAGAACTGGATGTAATCTAAGTCCCAAGACGATAGGAGTTTACCAGTTGCATTCACTGTGCTGGGAACATAATAGGTGCTCAATAAACATGCACCAACTGGGGGATCAGATTCTTTCCCAGCCAAAATTGCACACTACTCTGAAGCAGAGTTTGCAGATGAGTAAGACTGAGCACTTTATAACAAATGTGACCATTCCTTGCATGTGAACATACACACTCCAGATGTGCCCTCTCCCTGCAAAAGCTACCAGGTTTAGAGCCATCAGGAGACAGCAGAGCCCAGAATGCTCAGTGGTGGCAACTACTGACAAGTCATCAATAATCAGAGTAGCCTACTGGCTGAAAATAACAATGGTACAATGCAACCCTTCCGTCCTAAAACACACAGACACACTGGAGTGGGGAAAAGTAAGAGTAATGCTAACCCAATGGAGGACTCAGTACCATTCCCACTAAAAAGGACAAAAAAGTAGGGAGTGGCCTTATTTTGACATAGCCATCCTTGGCGTCCCCACCCATGTTGATAAGGGCCCCAGGGGAGTCCCTTTCTTTTCATGGAATGCCCAGCAAAGATGCCAGTTAGTTGCTATGATCCCAACCTATTATCTTCAGAGCCTGAGCAGATGAGGGCGCACCTGCCTCCAGAAACTGAGGGGCTGGGGCCACTCTGCTAATGGAGGCCACGGTATGAACGCCCTGATCCATGTCCCCACCCATCCTTGCTCCCTGCACAGACTGCAGTGGTCACGGATCACAGGGATCCCTGACGGTCCCCTCCAATGTGTCATGTGGACTGCCCGCTGCTCCTGCTTCACTGATGGGACCAGTGCCTGCAACACCACGGGGGAAAGGCAGTATTTTAACGGGCCTCAGCGGCGGAAGAAACCTCTCTGCTCTTCTGCACATCTGGTGAGTGCAGGCAGCCAAATACTGCAGGCCTCAGTCAGACAGGGAGCAGGGCAGCCTCAGACAGGCCACTCTCTCCACAAAACAAGGGGTGATGACCGACCCGATCACCGAGGTCCCCGCGAGATCTAACACCTCGTTCCAGGAGGCACAGTTCCTAGAGTCTGGAAAGGAGATGGGGGATCTCAGTTACCAAGTGGCTTCGGTGTACTAGGTCCGAGGAGTCTGAAGATGATGCCCCAGCCCCAGCCCCAGCACTGGAGAAAATGGGACAGAGTTGGAGAGCCAGCCGCACAGCACAGTGTGATCAGTGCAACCTCTTCAAGGGTCTGTGGGCAAACTGAGGAGACGGGACTGCCTGGCCCTGCTGGAGGCTGCTCTAAAGCAGCACTTCGATGGGGCTGGAGGAGGCGGGAGAATGCACGCAGATAGGCACAGTGTGCTGCTCCTGGCAGCGGGGATGGTGAGCGGCATCCACCGCCTGGGGCCCGCAGGGCGGCACCGGGTTGGTGGAGCAGAGCAGCCGCAAACACAGCTGGAGATTTCAGAAAACACTTCCAAGTCGAGGGCTGAGGGGAAGCTGACAGTGCACCAGAGGGGGGAGGGCAAGAGTAACTGCCGTGCCAGACCTGCAGGACAAGCCAGCTGTCCCGGGGAACTGCAGGTCCTGGGGAGTTCCATTCCCCAAGACCTTACTTCGTCAGGTCAGCAAGGAAGAACAGAGGGCCGAGCCAAAGCCCTGGCCCTGGGACCCAAGAGGCTGCAGTGAGCTGCAGTGAGCTGCAGTGAGCTGCAGCCTCCCCAAAACAAGTGATGCAGCAAAAGAGCACCCGAATGGGGTGGGGCATGCAGACATGCAGCAAGTCCCAGAAGCCCGTAATGGGCAGCGAGCATGGCGAGCTAGGGGCCAGACAGACACGCAGCTGCCCCTCCCTCACACAGGACGCAACCCTGACCTGGCCCAGAGGGCCCCCAGACATTAGGGTGCAGCAACCAGAGAACACGGGATGCAGCCTCTCAGCCCTCGCTTCCCCTCCAGCTGTCCTGTGCCTAACAACAAACCTGAGAAAAGCCAAGGTGAAACACACAGAAGCAGAATAGAGGGAAAGAACACAAAGAACCTACATGTAAGAGGAAGAAATGCAGATGCTTCAGCTGCCCCTGTTACACACTGGTTTCTGACACACTGGAAACAGCCACTAGCAATAACTTCTACTTGCAAAATGCCACGAGTGTCCTGCCCTGACCTAGAAACCTCACCCACACTTTCCAACCAGACCCTCAGACCAATCCTGGGAGATTAGTGTTATGGCCATTTCACGGTCTCACAGACTGAGGCGGGCACAGAGAGAAGCTGTGCAACTTACCCCACATCATAAAGCAGGCAGACGGCCCAGGCAGTCTAACTCCAGAGACTTGTCTCCAGAGCCCTGCGGGTAACGAGCACTCGAATGACAAAGCAGCCATCATTAAAACATTTATTTTTATGCTGGCCTTCATGTGCAAACATCTTCCTAAAGAAATGCTGGAACCCCCAGATTCATCCACGGTATTTTCCCACAGGTCAGTGGGCGGCAGACCACCCTGAATCCCAAGCTCCAGGAGGAAGGGCAACACGACACGGTTCCTCCTCACTCCGGACAACCAGACAACAGGCAGCCCTGCTCTGCTCCTCTGCTGTAGCCCCCACTCCTCCCGTGTTCTCTCCCCAGGTCTCGGACCCTGCCTGGACAGTCCCACAATGCCCATGGGCGGCCAGGCCTGGCTAAGCCCTTGCCATCACCCCCAGGTTTTACAAGGAAAGGCCCCCATCCACTAGTGCACACTAATGTGTAAACTCTTGGTGCCTGCGCCCGGGCTTCCCCAGGGGAAAGGAGCTGGTGCTCTCAAGGAACCTCTAGTCTGCACAATTCCAGGAGACCACATTCAAGTCCAGCGTGGGAGGCCCCGTGACAGCGCCGAACCCACAGGAAGAAGGGACCACGCTGCCCGTTCTGCCCTCGCTGTTTGCTGAGACAACAGTCCAGCCCCAGAGAGCGCTGATTCTGCGCAGGCAAGTGCTTTGCTTCTATCGTCTCACTTGGTTCCACAGCATCTTTCCGAGGCGGGCACTGCCCTCACCCTCGTTGTAGAGGACAGAAACCTGGGGCGGGGGGTCGGCTCCACAGCCGTCAGGCAGCAGGGCTGGGATGTAAACCAGAGCTGTCTAGCTCTGGAGCAGTGTCTTAGCCACTGGGCCGTCCTGCTGCTCCATCAATAAATACAAACACACTCTATTACTGTGCCTGGTAGTTACCACACCATTTATATTAACACTCACTATACATGAGTCATCCTAAGGCATCTCACATGCATTTTTCACTTAACCTTCACCATAACACTATGATACAAATACTTGTATTATCCCCATTTTACAGACGGGAAACTGATGCTTTTCAAACTTGTCCAAGGCTCAGAGTAAGTGCAGAGCTGGATCAGAACTCAAGCAGCCTAACTCAAAAACTTACATTTAGCCTTGACATTTCTGGCCACACCATCCTTTATTCCTAAATCCAAGAGCATCCAGAATTCCTTTTGTTTCTTTTTATTTGTTTGTTTGGCCACCATTACTCTTTGTTCTTTTCATAATGGCCCCCGTGATGCCAGAGTCGGGACCCAAGCCAACCAGAGTGGCCTTACAACAGACAGGCCCGTGATGCCAGCAGTTCAAGTGACGGGAGCTCTAAGGGCTGGAGTCAGGGGAAAGGACACATCTGACAGTGGCCCCTGCCCCGGCCCCTCTTCTAACAATGATGATCGAGAGCAGTGCCTGTCCCTAAGTCAGGACGTTTGTGCTGTGAGGGTCATCGGAGTGACTCTTCTGTCCTCACTGTGCTTTGAATGACTTGGCACCCCCTGAGCATGCACCAGAGAGAAGGGTGCGCCAGAGCTGGGCCTGGTGTGGAAAACAGGAATGGAATGGAACTGGCTACTGACTATTGATGGAGCAGGATAACCCCTCCCACGCTGATAGCGCCGATGCCCCTCTCCCCAGACAGGTTCCGCAGTCCTGCCAAAGTGACAGCTGCCACGGGACGCCTGACACCAGGTGCATCCGTCCAGATCAGCCTGACTCAGTCCACTCAGGCCTCCACCGAGTCCCACCCCTCCGGAGCGCTGGCTGTCAGCCCACTCTCCCAGGAGGGGCATAGCAGGTGACAGAAGATGTGGGCAAAACTGCTGACCGCAGCCCTCAGAGACAGACCATCAGTCAGTTCACCAGCGGCCCTCACGCCGTCCCTCCAAACCCCGCTGCAGCCCAGCCAGGGCCCATGTAGCAGGTCGCAGACTTTCCTCTACAAGCCACACAACCAGTAAAGGACTCTCAGTAACGGCCCAAAATGGGAATGCCCTCATTGCACTTGACCAAAAATATAAGCCAGCAGACCACAGAAGGGGCTATAAGTTAAAAACTCAGCAGCAAAAGCTTTCAGCTGTCCTTGTGTTCATTCGAGGCATTGTAGCTGAATGCTGCCGTACACCAGGCGCTGCACTAGGTGCTGGGACTCCCTGTAGGGAACAAGACAGACACAGCATCTCTCCTTGGGGACTTAAAAGAGGACAGGGTCCCTCAAGGAAAAGGCGCAGTGCTGCGATTTAAACAATACCACCCCTGTTAGCTCCATAATGCCAAAACATGACGGGTCTGAGAGATGAAGGTGACAGTCACGTGGACCAAGAAGGAACGAGGTTCTGATGAGAGTGGTTCAGGAGGGCGAGGGGAGGACACGTCCTCAGACTTCCCAAACGAGAAATCTTGGAACAGGGAGGCGCACCTTCTCTCATAAAATTGTAAAACTGAGTGCCCAGCAACAGGACAGGCAGCCAGGGCCGCTGCCACCTCCAGGCCCACTTCCTGCCCCTCGGAGCAAGGGGCTGCCAGGGTCTTCGCGGTGTCAGAGATAGGCTGACGTCTCAGTCTGCTTTCCAGGCAGATGAACGAGGAGCCCCCTGCCACGAACAAAGGAAAGAGAGTCCAAGCGGAAATGGAGGCCTGGTCACAGGACGCTGGAACCCTGAGAAAGGACCGACAGGGCAAGCGCCGCCTGACTCTTGGCTCATCTGAACGCAACGAGCGGAAGAGAGCTCATGCGGCCGCTCACAGCAAGAGCGGCGCTGAGGCCAATTATCTCTGCCCTCATCAGGACCGCCTGTCACCCTGCACCAAACCACCGTCTGTGGGCGCCACGAGCGGAAAGCTGAATTCTTCCCCCAGCGCCGCTCGGAGAAAGTGCTGCTCACAGCACTTCACCATCATTTCACTAGATCCGATTAATTTTTAAATGTGTTATCCTAACAATTACGCCAACTACCACGTAATTAATGTTCCCACTGACTACAAAAATCACAAAATCCCCTCAAGAAAATAATCAGTGTTAGGCACTAATGAGACTCTTCTACGGCCAACAGCACACAAAACTGCAAGTCCATCACATGATGGGCCAGCAGAGCCTGTCCCGCACCCCTCCAGCCCTCAGCCAGCCGTGCAGAAAGCTGGCACTGGCCAGCTACCCCTAACTGCACCTCTCCTTATCGAAGCACTTGGTTTAAACTCTTTGAGTGTGAAATGATGAGCACTGAAAGTCTCAGCAATTAAAAAACTCTTTCCACTTGTACGAGAAGCAAAATATACACATATAGTCATTTGCTTCCATATTCCCAGCTGAAAATTAGAATGCTGGCTTATTTCTTGGGGTTATTTCTTCAGTTTTTAAAGGCGTATCCATAAGAAATCCTTGCTCTTCTTTTCCTCACTTCTTTCAGGGTTTTATTTATTCTTATAACCTACCTAACATCTTTTCTGGAGTCGGATAAGTCACGGTCGAAGAGGACGTTACCTACTGTAGCAGAAATAAAAGCACATCTTCCCTGCAGCCCACCTTTAAGTGACTGGCAGGGCTGCCTAGCCCTGGACAGAGCCGTGAGCCCATGTGCGGCCTCGGCAGGAAGGGACGCCACGGCTGACTAGAGGCGTCTGCCCTGGACAAGGGCAGCGGTCTGAGGACACACGTGCCATGCGTTTGCCATCTCCATCCTTGACCGACCAAGAAAAATCAGCAAAATGCATACAGATTCATGAATAAAATACATGAATTGTTTCTAGGATACAGGTTAAAGGGGGGAGAATGCTTCCTATCGTCAAAAGCCTTAAGCCAAACTGGACGACGGAACCATCAGGTTCCAGAGGAGAGACCCCTGGCCTCGGTCAGGAAACACAAACCCTCCTGTAGCTGCAGAGCCTCGCAGTCCAGGGCTGCACAGAAGACCCCCCAGTCACTCTCCTCGCTCCTCCCGGCTCCTCCAATGCGGAATGCACGCAGCCCACACCCTCTGCTGGGGCAGCAGGGAGCTGGCACGGGAGCACTTCCTCTGCAGGCGTGACTAGGCCCCCTCCCCTGCCGCTCACGTGGAATTGACTGTCTCCCGAACGCCTGCACCCACTCTTCCTGCAGCAGCACCAGAACAAGAAGTTCCACACAGGCGACATTTCTTTCCCCGAATGCAACCTCTTTTCCTTCCTGGGGCCAGGGTGGGGGCAGGGGCAGGCACTTCTATTTTAATACTCAAACCATTAATCCGGCAAACAATGAAGTTACCTTCATTCAAAAGTTAAGTGCCATCATTTCAACTTAAAGCCAGTCACCCTGGAATCCCAGCCACTGGTGGTTTCCCCACTGGGAAATCTCCAACCCTCTGGCATGTTCCAAGAACACCCCTGCCCACGTGATCCATCAACACGGCTTCCATGTCCAAACGCCAAACAGCAAGACCAGGAGGCCAGACATGCTCCAACTGACCACAGACCCCCACCTGTCAGGTAAACTCCTGTGAAGATGACCGAGAGTCCCCGCGGGAAAGCAAGGAAGCACACACAGGACAGCCTCCTGTGTGTGGGCAGTGTGACCGTAACAGGCTGCACAGTCTCACGCCTGGCCCTGGCAGCGGCAGTCCCTCCTTCAGGAGCTTCCTGTCTCCAGCTGCAAGGGGCCCTGCTTCCTGGGCTGGCAGTGCTCCATGTTGGCCAACCAGAGAATCCCACCCCCTGGACTTAATGCGCTGTCTCAGGGGCTGCCCACCAAGCAGGGCCAGGACTCTTCTCCAGGGTCTGATGTGGACACCGAGAAGCCAGCTGGCGTAAGGACCACGCAAACCCACCGCTGCCGGGCTACCTTGCCTGCCACATGGACAGCACCAGGCCAACCCAGCAGAGGCCTAGAGAGGACAAGCCAGTGACAGATCCCCACGGTGCCTAGGCACCCTGATCCCTAGGATCAGACTGAGTTCCTGTCACTGGCAGCCCACCCGAGCCTCAAGTTCTTTCTCCAGCACCACACGATCAACCCCTTCTCCCCGAGTCTCAGACTCAGCTCCCAGGGTTCCACCTAAAACCAAAGAATATAAATGCCCCCAGAGAGCAATTTCTGCACACCGCGAACACTGTCAAGGCTCGCCTGTCATCCAACACCTGAGGGGGACACGGCCCACAGGAAACAGGAAAACTACAACAGGCAGCTGGAGCGGCAGAGCGGTGCACAGCCGGTAACCGTAAGAACTAAGGAGCTAGCAGAGGCTAATGAGAAACGCTACCAAAATCCTTCCAAACACAGAGTCTCACCCTCTACCAGCAGGAGAGAAGTTGAAGAACACAACCACCCACGGCCCCCAAACAGAAGGAACTGATCGGCAAACGTTTCCAGGCCGTGACCCCAACTGTGCCTGGTGTTTTCAGACCACGGCTTTGGGCTCCCTTTACAGCTGTGCTCCGGGTCTCTGCCCCTGCCCGCCCACCTGCCAGAGGAAACCACAAACAGCAAATTCTGTGGAGTGTGCACGAACAGTCTCCCTCAGATGCGGCCTGAAGTAATTAGAGAGCAATCTAACAACACTCCAGTGACGCCCTTCCACCTGCGATGCAAGAGGACAGTGCACACAGCACAGGTGACAGTGAGTGGCAGAACATCCAGACCCCCAATCCTCACCTTCAGGGGGTGAGGGCTCCTCTGAGAATCTGATGAAAGCTAGGAAGACTTCCCCAGGGAAAAAAGTGCACACACCGCATTCTGCATATAATTTTAAGGGGTTTATAAAAGCTGCTTCCTATAACCAGCCTCCAGGTTACACACACCTGACTTTGATAGTTTACCTTCATTATCTGAGCATTGTGAATATGCAAGCCTCAAAGACTTCAAAGGACTACACAACAGCTCATAGGGAAATTCTAAAGCATCCAACTCTGTAACCCCATGCAGAATCAAGAACAAAAAAAAAAGAAACGAAAACTCGCCCTCACCTTCTGCACTTAGGAAATGTAAGAGAACTTGGCTGTTCCTGCATCACTCCCTTTCTGGCATGGCGCCCTTACCTTGTTCGACCACTTGTATGCCTGGAGGAGCTGGCTGTAGAGGGGCGTTTTGTCCTGCACGGGGTCCAGGCTCAGCAGCCCGCTGTTGTGGAGAGGGTGGTTCTCGGACGGCTTGCCCACCAAATTGCTCAGGCGTTCCAGCTCGCTGAAGAGAAAACAGAAAAAGCGAACCTGAGCCCACTGAAGTGCCAGGACTCAGCCGGCCACGTGGGTCAGAGGCTGCTCTTCACACTGTCCATCAGCAATCCCACAAAAAAAGTCCTTTTGGAAAGATGAAAAAGATTAGGGACAATCAAGAACACCCCTAACTGGGCACTAATCTTAGTTTAAAACCAAGCTCTCTGGTGCCATTCCAAAGGAAGGGGGTGGGGGGAGCTAAGAGCCCTGAAATCAGTAAGACTCCAAAAAGTGGGACTTAGCAACATTATTCTCTGCAAGACGGTGGGGACCTTCTGGAATTTTGAAGTGTGGTGTAACACTGTTCACCACCAAGTTTTCGGACCCGCATGCAGATCATTACATTTGACAGAACGGCAAGTACCTGAATAAATGATGATATTTGTCATTCACATAGGGGTCGATTTGTACATAGTGTTTCACGGACAGTAACACTTAAAACGGAGAAGAGATAAAATAAACAAAAGGAACAGGAAGACACTGCGGAGGGGCTGTGTCCAACCAGCACACTCAGTCTAGCAGGAAAACTCTAGAGAAACCGGAGAGGGGGCCAAGCACAAGTGCACCCCAAGGGCACGCTCTGCGGAACGGGCCCACACGGTCGGCCAGAGGTGCTCCGGGCACAGCTTCTCGTGCCACATTCACTTTGGAATCCTCAGGCACCTTCTTCTTGGCACAACTGCAGAAAGACTGAAGAAGGCAAAGGGGTAATGTAAACACTCCCAAACTTTCTCCAATGGTGAAGGGCTACGACATTCTGAACATGAGGAAGGGAAGCAAATCAGGGAGGAAATGGAAGAGAAGAAAGAAGGGCCACACGTCCCCTCCAGCAGGGAGAGCACTGAGGGACGCTGTGCCAGAGAGCAGCAAGAGATGTGGGAGTTGAGGAGGGGGTGCAGTTTCCTGGCCTTCCCTCAAAGAATGGCAACTGCTTGGCAGAGTGGGGAGAGGGGACAGAGGCACCCTCCATTTGGTCACCGCCTCCTCCTCCACTCTACCTCCCTCTTCCATCTGGTTACTAAGGAGACAAGTTGAGGGAAAAAACAAATCCATCCACTCCAGCACTCAAAGGAGGGCTAGCTCCCCAAACGCCTTTTCTGGCTCAGGTCATCCTGCAAAACAAAACACAAACGCCTGCCTGGGAAGGACCGCCTCTCTTAAGGAAGGGAAGACAACCTGAGGCCCTAACCAGTCAACAAGTGCCTACTATGTGCACGTTACAAACATCCTCCCACCTAACTCTGACAACACCACTTACAAAACAGAAGTAAAGAAGGTGGCCTGTAAGAAAGAGAAATGTGCGATCCTTACTCTTAAAGAGTCCACAAATTAATAAATGGGAGGGGAGGGGTGTGAAGCCTGAGCTTAGTACTCTCTCGAGGAAGGACCTGAACGGAGCAGCGGGAGTGCGGAGGAGGCAGGGAAAGGAGAATCAAGGGCTGTTTGGTCGTGTCCGGTGGCGGGACAGCTGGCACTGATGAATGACAGGTCGAGGAGAGGAACTGGGGCTAATCAGCTCGGGGGCACTCGGGTTTGGGGCAGGGCTGCGCCAGCCCCGTTTGGTGCTGACAGTACAGTGTGATGAGACGCGGTGGGGCACAGAGGGCCTACAGGTGAGAAACCTGTCGAGCCGAAGGGAAAAGTTCGCGGGAAGGACGTGTCTCCACGGGAGCTATGGAACGACCACAGAAGGAGCCCCGGGTGGTGGGAGGCAGCCCGAACCGGAGGCCAAGAAAAGGGAGCCGAGAACGCAGAGGTGAGGGATCAGATGTCCCCGAAGGCAGGCAGAGGCTGCGAGGAGGGGAAGACAGCGAGGGAGCAAGGGAAAGAGAGCAAAGCTTCTGCACAGGGAGACTCGCGCGGGGTCCGAGCAGGGTGGGAGCCGGGGCAGGCCCCGACCCCGGCCCCTTCAGCCGGTACCTACTTGAGGTCCCGGTTGACTGAATGCAAGTTGTCCTGGAATTGCGCGATGAAGGCCTTCTCCCGGCCCTCCAGCGTCTCCTTGTTCCGCATGCCATCTTTCAGGCAGTCGAACACCCTGCTCACGCTGGAGCGCAGCGCCTGGATGGCACTAATGGCCTGGGAAAATGCCTCCAGGTTCACGCCGACACTTAGCACGTCAGCCATGTTGCCGCCGCCACAGCGGGCTCTCCCTAGCCGGCTTCCCGAGCGAAGCGCCGCGCGCGCTGATGACGTAGCCTGGAAGGCTTCTGGGAAATGTAGTTTCCGCGGGCCGGGGCTGCCCAGGTGGGTGGTGCGGGAACTACCCAAAAGAGGATTTCCACTTCAACTACAGGAACTCAACGGTAGAAAGTGATCTCGACTTAGAGAAGTCAGGCCACACGCCTGGACTTCTTGATGGTGATAAGGAATTACAAAAGGTTCCCACATTTCCCCAAACTTGCCCTCTTGAGAGTTACAGGGAAAAGAATTTCTCAGAGCAATAGTGTCCATGGAGTAAAAAATCATAGCCCATTGAATAAAATTAGTCCATATTTATAAATAAATGGGAGACAAGGGAAATATCTTCCCTACAGTAGGATGCCAACTAATAAACGTAGAAGGAGTGATAGAAAGAAAATTACCATTTGGCAGCATTGGAATAATAATTGATTAAAATATGATGCTAAAACCAGTGAGTCAAAGTGTGAAGAGTAGCGGGATATTTATATAGTCTCAGACTACCATCCCACAAGGAACTCATAAACTAAGAAGGGGAAAATAGTGATCTAGCGATTTCACTTCTGGGTACAGATCCAAAAGAAGGGAAAACGGGCTAAACGGATATTTGCGCATGCGTGCTCATAGCAGCTTTATTCACAGTAACTGAAAGGCAGGGCGACCCAGCGTCCATCCTCGGATGAATGCATAAGCCACATGTGGTGTGTACATATAAAGGGATATTCCTTTCAGGCTCAGAAAGAAAGGAATTTCTGACACATGCTGCCATATGGATGAGCCTTGAAGACATGTTAAATAAAATAAGCCTGTCACAGAAGGACTATTGCTGTATGATTTCACTTATATGAGGTCCCTAGCATGGGCAAATTCACAGAAACAAATGTAGAATGGTGGTTGTGGGGGGCTGGGAGAGACGGGGAGTTAGTGATTAACCAACTTCAGTTGGAGAAGGTGAAAAATTTCTGCAGGTGGTGGTAATGGTTGCCTAACAATGTGAATGCACTTGATGCTACGGAACTAGACACTTAAAAATGGTTCAAATGGTAACTTTTTTTTTAAAGATTTTATTTATTTATTTTTGGAAAGGGAAGGGAGGTATGGAGAGAGAGAGAGAAACATCAATGTGCGGTTGCTGGGGGACATGGCCTGCAACCTAGGCATGTACCCTGACTGGGAATCAAACCTGTGATGCCTGGTTTGCAGCCCGCACTCAATCCACTGAGCTACACCAGCCAGGGCCCTCAAATGGTAACTTTTATGTTATAAATATTTTACCATATATTTCTAAATTCAGTGATGTAAAAGTGAAAGGAGGTACTAGTGACTTCACAGTGGGGAAATCTGGCAGACAACCTCCTAACCAAGAGGTCAAGGTCAAAATCACCAGTGTAGGGCAAAGCTGCCTCCTGAAAGGATGCACTGAAAAGAGGGTAGCATGACTTCTCTGATAGTCCTGCCAAAAATGCAAAACCTGAATCCAATCAGGACGTCAGGCAAACTCAAATGGAAACGGAAGGACAGGACATTCAACTAAATAGCCGAGCTGTACTTTCCCACAAGACAGGTGCGCCATGAAAGACCTGAAAGGACCGAGGAACGGTTCCGGAGTAAAAGCGACCAAAGAGACAGGATGGCTGAATGCAACCCATGAGCTGGGATTTTCTTTTGCTGACATGACCAAGACAATGGGTAAAATCTGAATGAGGCTGTCGATTCTTAGTTAGTGGTGTTTTATCAGTGATGGTTTCATGACTTTGATAACCATATTGTGGTCATAGAAGAGGATAGCCTCATCTAGGAGAGATATACCCTGAAGAGATAAAAGAGCATCGCTGTGTCTGCATGCTAAAGAAAACAGTATGGATATGTTTATTTAGAGGACGACAAAGCAAATGCGGTAAGATGTGAACAATCGTAGAATCTGGATGAAAGATACAGAAATTATCTGTACTATTCTTGCAAGTGTAAGTCTGAAGTTGTGTCAAAATAAATTGTTTTCAATGGCCATCAGTAAGGAACGTAGGAAGTTCAAGCACAGTCTAGGTGCTAAGAAAAATCTTCTGTTTGCCAGGCCACATGGACCAGGGTTTTTGAAATTGTGTAGCTTAGCTTAAACCCCCTTTCTTAACAATCTCATTTTTCCTGCAACTTCACTCATCTGCCCCCAACCCCCAGACCACTTCAACTCGGGTCCTATAGTTCTGGAACAACCCAGAAACTGGGCCCTGAGTTTTCTCCCCATGAGACAGGCAGCCAGCCCATAAACATTATTTAGATTACTTAATAATACCATGAGAACAAGTCTTGTTGTCTTGGGTTTATAGAGTTGCTTTCATTTCCTGACATCTACCTCACTTTTTTTTAAAGTATTGGCATTTATAGTTTTGGGTTGTTTTTTTTTTAAGGGAGCGGGGTAGCATTAGGAAACTTCTAGCTGTGAACTACAGACAAGTTACAGAACCTTCATGAGCCTCAACTTCCTCATCTGTAATAAGACCGATAATAGCATCTATCTTTGTAAAATAAGTGTGTAATAATACCTTGCAGGCACAGTTCTTAAAATAATGGTTGGTGAACAATAACCACTCAGAAGGCCATAGGTGGTAGATGAGAGTGCTGGGACAGTCCCCCGCAGGCCTGTGGCCCATGCCTCTGTCGCCATGTGAGGACACTGAGCAGCATCAAACAAGGCTTAGCAGTGGTTGATTACTTCCAGTTCTCTCTCATGACATGGCCCTGGGCAGGGTGACTCCGATGTACAAGAGTTTGTCAAGCCTGGGTCCCATCATCCACTCTTTCTTGGTGACCTCTTAGCCCCTTTAGAGTGCAGGGTTTTTCTTTTTTGAAGGTTTTATTCTCAAGTTGGATTTTTACAATTATTTTTGTTGAGGTATAATTGACACAAAACCACTTATTGGTTCCAAGTGTACAACATAATGACCTGACATTTGTGTGTTTTGGGAAATGGTCACCATAATATCTACTTAACATCTATGGCCACCTATAGTTACAGGGTTGTTTTTCCTATGATGAGAACGTTTAAGAGTTACTCTCTTAGCAACTTCCAAATACAAGATGCAGTATTATTGAGTTGCCATGCTGGCTTGTTTTTTTTAATCCTCACCGAAGACATTTTTTCATTGCTTTCAGAGAGACAGGAAGGGCAAAAGAGAAACATTGATGTGAGTCAGAAGCACAGATTGGTTTTCTCCCAGCCTGGGGATCCCATGTGCCTGGACCTGGAACTGAACCCGCAATGTAGGCAAGTACCCTGACCAGGAATTGAACGGCAGCCTTTTGGTTATGGGACAACACTCCAACCAACTGAACCACACCAGCCAGGGAGTTGCCATGCTGTGTTGAAGGCTTTCATAGACAACACCTTTTTTTTACCTTCGCAAAAGTAAAATATCGGTGCTCATTGGCTTGCTTGGGTTTTGGCTTCAGTTGGTTCATCCTTTCCAGGGGAAGATTAGAGAAGGCAGACTCTGCTTACTGTGACCCCCACTGTCTACTTTATCCTCAGAAAAAAAGTACCAGTCTATTTCCACCCACACCAATATCTACCCACAAATATGAGTTGCACATACAATTTTGAGAGTTCATAGTCCCCCTAAAGTGCAAATACAGACCTCTGGTTGAGATCCTGCTCCAGGCAAGTGCCGTGGGGGTGTGGCCCACAGACTCGCCTGGGGCGCAATGGATGCTAGTGTAAGCCAAAGCAATGAGGAAACACAATATATTATATGTTTGCCTTCTGGACTCCCTCTCCGAATTATTTCTTCCCTTTGTCTCCTCAGATACCATCTCTCTTGCCTCCTGCTCAGCCTTCCTCTCACCCACTCCCACCGCCCACACACACACACAACAAGATTTCCCTTTGTCTCGTTCTCTGACTCGGTGGTTCAGACTCTCGTTGGTGCAATAAAGTCAAACACACTCTGCTCCCACAGTCATTAGTTCTCAGGGTTTCTCCATGGTGCCCCTCTCCTGGGAAGCTCAGAAATTGATCCGTGGAAACGCCCATTTCCCCTGCACCTAGGAAGGAGACTTTCATCACGTCAACAGAAAACTTTCCATTCTGGGAAGGAATGGACAGAGTTTCTCCAAAGTGTCATAGATTCTCAAGAACGTCAGGCCATGTATGCTTGCCTCTGTGTGTGTCTGTAGGATATCAGTCTCTTTAAAGGAGTTCATTTAGAGCAATATCAGATTTTAATTATTATGATCTTATGTTCGGGTGAAAGGCAGCACCCTGCGGCTAATATCTTCCAAAATGAACAAGCCATTAGCTTGGTACTATCAGCTCGAGAGTATTAGAATGAGCAATCAGAATTAAAGTTGTCAGTATTTAATTAAAATATGCTGCACATCCCATCATATTCAAAGGGCACGTGGTTTAAGCATTCAGGCTGTGAAAGCACTCTCATCAATTAATAATTATTAAGGATTCACTGGATGCAGAGCACTGCATTGGACGGCTGGGCAGAATGTCACCAGGAGGATTTAAATCCAATCTGCCTTGGATAAGCCACCATGTAACTAAGGCCCCTGTCGTCATCGGCGTGGCATAATGCCTAAGACCCTGGGTCACTCTGAGGATGACATGGAGGCAGCGTACAGTCCTGGGGACATGTAAGCGTTCGAGTCAGTCATTCAAAAAATGTAGATATTTAATGTGCTCGACAGTTTGCTAAGCAGCTGGGGAGCCAATGACAAAACCAGGCCACTCTAGCCCCAGTCCCTGTCACTAAACGTACCTGAGTCAGATTATGTGCTCCTCCACATTTACCTAAGACTCAGTGCACCAGTCACTTTTAGACTGCTTAGAATCGGCCCTAGCCAGTGTGACTCAGTGGGTTGGGCATTGTCCCATACACTGAAAGGTTGCAGGTTCGGTTCCCAGTCAGAGCACACACCTCGGTCGCAGGTTCAGGGCCCAACTTGTCGGGGAGCCAGCGAGAGGCAACCGATCAATGTTTCTCTCTCCCTCCCTTCCACTCTCTCTGAAATCAATGAGCATGTCCTCAGGTGAGGATTAAATAAATAAATAAATAAATGCTTAGAATCAGATTTATTATAATTAATCCAAAACAAGAATGGTGAGAACCCTTCCTCTCCCATTCCTGTTGTCCCCTTGTTTCCTGCCTGTCATGATTTCCTCAGGACAGTGGCAATGATGACCAAAATGACTCCAAGGACAAAGAAGATTCTGGAGATCAGGACACCGGCCTCGTCTGCAGCCTCAGCCCCAAACCCAGGTCTCTCAGGCAAATGAGTTCATCCTTCTGGGTCCCTGGTTTTGCCTGCAGACTGTAAGGAAGTGGGAGTCACTCCAGACATAACCCAGGAGCAGGAGGTGAGGGGAGCTAACTCTCCGTTCCAGAAGGAGGAGCAGACCATTCCCGTTACCGCCGATCAGAACCACTGCCCTGGGATTCCTGCCCTCTGCGTTCATGCATTCACTCAGCGACACTCACGGAATAAAAGGGTTACACATGGACCCAAGGGGAACGTGTTCCTGCACTCCTGGCACTCCTTCACTCGCAGCTAGCAGGGCAGGTGGACACAGACGGAACACGAACCACAGTGAGGTTCAAGTGCAGGATAAGAGACCTACACAGAGAACTGTGGCATCTCCAGAGAGGGCGGTCACAGTTTCTTGGTCAGAAGGGAGCCCGAGTCCAGCCTGCCAAGGTGCAGTGGAGATACAGGTGAGGGAGTGCACTTACACAGGCAGGTTAAGTGCTCCGGGGTGTGGTTAGACCTGTGTTTTTGGAAGTCCACTCTCTGGCTGTGGAGAAAGTGGGAAGAAGCATCCAAGGTTAGAGACAGAGACCAGAAAGGCAGGGAGAGCTACACCTTCAGAGCAGTCGACAAAGGACCACACTGGAGCCACATTCTTCCCACCCCAGGAAGCCAGAAGGTATTTTAAATATTTTAGTAAATGATTGATTGCCCACTTGTAGGCCCACTTAATCAACCACCAAGCGTGTTATCAGCATCCTCCACTTACCGCCGTGTTCATACGCAATTAAGTGCGAAACAACGCAGGACCGGACCCTTTACCAGCGCATTAGGCTGAGTCCAAGTGAAAGAAAACACAGGTTTGTTTGTGCGGTCTGGACCGCAGCCCCTCCGAGGGAGGGATCGCCTTCTAATTCCATTACTGCACTATGTGGACAGCGTGTTTTAACCAGGAGGGAAAATGGACTGCCAACAGCAAGCCACCGAACCTGGAACCGCCGTCACCTGCCACACGGAAGCAGAGGGCAGGTGCCGGGCACACAGCTCCCAGGGGAAGCCAGGGTGTGAGAGGTGGCCGAGCAGCACGGTGGGGGTGGGGGGGTAGGGGGCTCTGTCTCAGCTCATCTCCTTGAGCAGCAGCCCCTAGTTCTGCCAACACCCCCTGCAACCCCACAGCCCTCCCAGCTCATCAGCCCCAGGACATCACATTCCTGACAAAGAAACCATCCACTCACCTAAGGGGGTACACTTTAAAAAAAAACGAAAACCTGTTGCTTTATTTTTCCAATTACTAAATACACACTTACTTTGAAGTTTTGGAACCAATAGAAAAAGCCTATGTAAGAAATTAAATTATGTGTAATTCTGCCACTCAACACCCTAGTTATTCACATAGACACATACTTTTACAAAATTGGAATTGTGCCATTTTTATGACCTCCATTTTTCATGATATAGCTTAAATACTTTTCCCTATCATAAAATAGTCTTCCAAAACCATTTTAACGACCACCAAAGATTCCATTTCATAGCTTTATATAGGTTCTTTTTTCCCTTTGTTTATTTAATTTATTGGAGTGACATAAACTTATACAGGTTTCAGGTACACAATTCTATGATACATCACCCGTATATTACATTGTGTGTTCACCACCCAAAGTCAAATCTCCTTCCATCACCGTATATTTGACCCCCTTTAACCTTTACTACCCCCAACCTCCCTTCCCTCTGGTGACCGCCATAGTGTTGTCTGTGTCAATAAGCTTTTGTTTGTTTTTTTGTTTGTCTTACTTGTTCATTTCTTGCTTTCAGTTTTATAACCCTCCCTGACCTCAAATTATACTACAAAGCAACAATAATCAAAACAGCCTGGTATTGGCAGAATAACAGACACACAGAACAATGAAATAGAATTAAGAATCCAGAAATAAACCCACATGTATGTGGGCAAATAATTTTTAGCAAAGGAACCAAAAACATACAATGGAGAAAAGAAAGCTTCTTCAATAAATGGTGCAGGGAAAATTGGAACGCCACGTGCAAAACAATGAAAATAGACTGCCATTTGTCCCCGTGTACAAAAATTAACTCAAAATGGGCCAAAGGCCTAAACATAAGGTCTGAAACACTAAATTACATAGAAGAAAACATAGATACTGAACTTATGGACTCTGATCTTGGAAGGGATTTTATGAATTTGACCACAAAGGCAAGGGAAGGAAAAGCAAAGATAAATGAATGGGATGATATCAGACTGGAAAGGTGCTGTTCAGCAGAAGAAGCCATCAAGAAAACAAAAAGGCAACCCACCCAGTGGGAGATCCTTGCAAACAACAGCTCCGATAAGAGGTTAACATCCAAAATACATGCAGAACTCATACAGCTCAACAACCAGAAACACAGACAACCCAGTTAAGTCCTTGAACGCTTTGTGGTGGACCACCAAGGCTTTTCCACTTTGACCTACGCAGCTGTGGACACCCGGGCTGCACACCCTTGTGCGGAAAGTGAATGTACTCCCTGCAACTGAGGTCTGTTCACTGTTTGCCTGTGAATGACCGTTTGGGTGACTAGGTGCAGAGAACAGCCAATTAGCTGACTCTTCCTCACACTTCATTGGCCAGAACCATGTCACATGGTCTACCTCTAGCTGCAAAGGAGACTGGGAAATTGAATTTCATCTTTCTTTTCGTCTTTATTAGCACTGCTGTCCAAGGGAAATACAAGGTAAGCCATAAATAGGAGTCACGTTTTTTCTAACAGTCACATTTAAAAAGGTAAAGAGAGTCACACCTATCAGGATGTCTATCATTACAAAGGAGAGAGAAGCTCGCGAGAGGATGTGGAGAAATCAGAGCCCCTGTACACTGCTGGAGGCAGGGAAAACTGTGTGGCCCCTGTGGAAAACAGGGTGCTGGCTCCTCGAAAACTTCAGTAGAGAATTGCTGTGTTATCTGTAAATGCTGCTCTGAGTACACACCCACAAGAATCAAAAGCAGGGGCTGGAAAAGGTGTTTGTACACCCACATTCCTAGCGGCACCGTTCATGTTAGCCACAACGTAGAAGCACCCTGGTGTCTGCTGAGGGATGACGGGTGGATGAAGTGTGGTCCAGCCACACCGCGGAATGCTCTGGTTCAGCATGGAAGAGGAAGGGAGTTCTGACACTCACTGCAGCTGGGGAGAACCCCGAGGACATTATGCTAAGTGAATAAGGCAGTCACAGAAGGACAAATATCGGGTAATTCTGCTCACAGGAGATGACTGGAGTGGTCAAACACTGAAAGACGGAGAGTAGATTGGTGGTTGCCAGGGCCTGGAGGGAAGGACAATGTGGAGTATTGTTTAACAGGCAGAGTTTCTGTCAGACAAGATGCAAGGGTTCCGGAGACGGACGGACGGCGGCAGTGGCCCAGCACTGTGAGGGTACAGAGAAAAAAGAGAGAAAGATAAACATGTGAAATCGATGTATTTTATTTAATCAACATATCTGAAATATGGTCATTTCAATGTACAAACACTAAGTTTGCATTTGTTTCAAACTGAGTCTTTGAACTGCTCTGTGAAACTTGGGCTGACTGCACATTTCAAGTTGGACTGGGCACGTCAGGACTCTCTGGCTATGGTGCCCAGCAGCCACCTGCTGTCAGTGGCTATACCATTTAGGGTTGTCCCAACACAGCCTCAAAATAAAGGCAGGCCAGGGGGACACTTGGGAAACACTAGTGGATCAGCCAGCTCGACCTGTTTGTGACACCAGGGTCCCCCCGCCACTGAACACCCCTGAGCTTTCATGACCGAAACAGAGATGATATCGGGTCATCTGTGGGAAGCCCCCAGAAAGCTGTCTGGCACGCAATAACTGCTCCTGGGAATAGTTGTGATTGCTATTCATGTTTCTGTGCTTCCATGGAGACCAAGGAACAATAAAAAAGGACTTCATAAACACTGCTTCTTAAAAATTTTTTTAAGACAATAAGGGACATTTGAACATGTTTCGTGCGTTTTAAAAGTCACCATTCAGAGGTCTGTGCTGAGGTATTTGTGGATAAAATAATGTGATGTATGAGCCATGGGGAAAATAACACGGGGCCCAGAGGTGGCCAGGGAAAGGGTGAAACACCAGACCATCAGCTGGTGAGGGTTGACACTGGGGACGAACCTGTGGTTGTCACTATACTGCTTGTCATGCTTTTTCATAGTTCCCATCATGAAGAGTTTGAGCTTTTTTTTAAAGGATATCACGAGTATTCAACATGCCTTGAGTTTTTCAGGTTCTAGGTCACTTTTTAATTTTTGTTTTTGTTTTTGCAGAATGTCTTCAGTCTGGTGACTGCCTGGTAGGAACAAAGGGGCCCCGTGGCTCCTCGGGCAGCAGCCGCAGCCAGCACCCTGGCCCCCCAGCAGTCACGGCTACACGGGACTGGGTGGCAGGGCAGGTCCGACAAACACCTCATTTCCCCTTTGGAACGTCTCCAAGGAAGAGACTTCTACCCTGACCCAGTCGCCCAGTACACCAAAAGGTTGTGGGTTTGATTCCCAGTCAAAGCACACACCTACACCTAGATTGTGCGTTTGATTCCCAGTCAGGGCACACACCTAGGTTGCTGTTTGGTCCCCAGTAGGGGCGTATATCGGAGGCAACCGATCGATGTCTCTCACATCAAGATTTCTCTCTCTCCCCCACCCTTCCTCTCTCTCTAAAAACAATAAAAACAAATCCTCAGGTGAGGTGGGGGAAAAGGAAAGAAAGAGGCTTCTGGTTTATCTCCACCCAAAAGAGGGCATCTTGTGCTACCCATGCTGTGAGGGGACAGTTAAAGACCGTCAGAATGGTAACTGACACGGACATTTTTCAACCGCCTGGTTCGTGTGTGGGTTTCTGTTTTGTCTTGTCTCATTTCCATAAGGCATTTGAATACATGAGAGCCAACTGTGGTTATCACTTTTGTTAAGTGTTTTAAAGGTGAGGACCTTTTTAAAAAAAAATAACAGCTTGTTTGGCATGTAATTCACATGCCACAGTGTTTGTGAGTGTTCAGTCACAGCGGATACACCGTTTGGCACATTCAGTTAGTGTGTGTTAGCGTGCGCACACCACGGTGCAGCCATCGCCGCCATCTCCTTCTAGAACACCCCGCTGCCCTCGGCCCCGAAAGCCACTCTGCACTCTCCTCCGTCTCTGTGGGTTTGCCTGTTCTGCAAATTTCACACGGAGAGAATCGTACGGCGTAGCCTTTCGTGTCTAGCTTCTTTCACTTATCCTAATGCATTTGGGGTTCATCCACATTGTCTCGTGGACCAGTACTTCATCCCTTGCTATGGGCAAAAAGGATGGGTAGACCACATTTTGTTTGCCCTTCAACAGTTGATGGACATTTGGGTGGTTTCCACTTTTTTGGCTATTATCACCAATGCTGCTCTGAACATATGTGTACAAGTTATTGTGCAGACTTTGGTTTTCAATTCTCTTGGATATTTATCTAGGAAAGGGTTGCTGGGTCCTATGATGACTCCGTTTAAATTTTGGGAAACTGCCAAGGTTTTCCACAGCGGCCATGTCATTTTACTTGCCCACCAGCAACACGTGAGGGTTATAATTTCTTCACATCCTTGTCAACACTTACTATCGTCTGCTTTTTGGTTGTAGCCACCCTAGTGGCGCCAAGTGGAATCTCACTGTGGTTTTGATTTGCATGTCCCTGATGACGAATGATGTGGAACTTCTTTTCCTGTGCCTGTTGGCTATTTGTATATCTGCTCTGGAGAAATGTCTACTCAAATCCTCCGTCCACTTTTAAGTTCGGGTTATCTTTTTTTTGTTAAGTTGTAAGGGGACTTTCGATTAATTCTAAATGATACCTGAATTACAGTGAATGTAACTGAGCAAATGGTAAAGGTCCTTTGAGACAGTCATCCTACTGCCCGGCACCCACACTGTTAACCAGCACCCCAGCTGTACTAAATGTGACAGGCTTCCATCAGGAGCAGCTGCCATAACTGAAGTATCCCCAACACCTTTGCACGGAAGGGAACAGGGGAGCAGCAGGAAGATACCATTCCTTTCTGCGCCTGTGCTCCCTGAGCTCCTGCTGGCGAGCTTGCGCTCCAGGAGCTCCCCCTACCAGGACAGACTTGAAGGAAAGTCAACTACAACTCAAACTGCTAGAAGGCCAAGGCCACATCAATGGGGACTACTGAGTCTAAAGAACACTTACAGAAGGAAGAGTCCCTTTATCGGCAGTCAGAGAGGCTCAGGAAGGATGTAGCATTAAAGCCAATGCAGTCACTCTCCAGTCTGTCTGTAGGGAATTCTGAGATTGATACTCAGATCGATCCTCACACACTCATGCAATATATATGGATTAATTGAAAACTATACATCCACAGTGTTCAGCAGGGGACCTAGTTATAGTCCTTGCCATCCAGCGCCTACAAGCCAATGAATGGAAGCAGACAATAAAAAAAGAGCAGCTATATATACGATACGCCACATAGTGACAGATATTAAGAAGGAGATAAAGCAGGGTGGGTGGAGGGAAGGTGGCACTCTGACAGGTGGGTCTGACCAGGAGCTCGGGGAGCGACACCCCGCGTGAAGCCAGGGGCGGAGCTGGGTGAGTCCTGGTGGGGAGGGCGTTCCTGCAGAGGGAAGGGAGGGGAAGTCCAGGAGGGCAGGTCACAGAGGGCAGGTCACAGAGGCCCGTTCACGCCACATCGACTGCAGGTCCCCCGTCACTGATGCGTGGATGCGTTCCATCGCATCTGGCTGGAGTTATTCCGTGTTAACTCTGACAAGTTTGTTGGCGTGTTTTTTCCTCGTGATTGAAGAGAGGACAGGTAGGAGCTGGTCCGAGGGGTCTCCTGTCAGGCTGCTGCGGTCTCCAGGCCTTTCTGTGGGAGAACCCCGGAACGAATCCGAATCTGTTTTCCGGTGAAGACTGAGACTCCGGAGAAGGCGCACAGAGAAGCTGCGGCAGGAACAGAGGCTTGGGGTTCGCACCCATCCGGCTTCATGGAGCCCGAACGTCTCCTCGGTCTCTTCGTCCCGCCCGCCACAAACAGGCCCCTAGAAGTTGATCACATCTGGAACTGGAGAGGACCTCTTCAAGTTGTCCTGTCTGTCCCTGGGGATGCTTACCTGGGAGCAGAGCCGACGGGGGCGGGAGAAAAGTCCCCGGGTGACCTTCAGCTCACTCTCACGTCCACCACCGGGAAGACTGCTTCTGTGTCGACCCGTGGCAACAGCGAGGACTAGATGTCTGGAAGCCGTGGGGAGGAGGGTTTCCACCTGATATTGCAGAGGGCTTTCTGCAGCTGGGAGGGCGGCGAGTTCTGTGACTAAAGGCATTCGAGCAGAAAGTGAATGAACGTTTATCCGGGATCTACGCAAGAGGTTCCAGCCTTGGTCAGTAGCTTGGACCAGAACGCCTTCAGAGCTAAAATTCTGTAATCCAGTTGCACTGTCTTTCTTCTGGATGAAAACCAAGACCTTCCCTGAACGGGAGCCCTGGGGAACAACGTGCAGGTCGTCGCCAACACACCCTGAGTCTTTTTGCTGGAGCTGCATGCTGGTACGGGGCCTTGAGCTAAACCTTCCCCTCCAGGCGCCACCAGCCCGTCTGTGGTGAGCGCACCACGCCGTCCCAGAATATGTCAACCTTCATTTGCAAAATATCAGACTGCTGTTTTCTTCCCGGAGCCAATCTGCAGAGTAATACGTTCAATAACTTTTGCTCTTTTTGCTCTCAAAGCTAGGTTTCTTTTTGGAGTTGATGGCGCAATAAATGTGGAATCTGGTGCAAATTCCAATGGAAAGAAAAGATATTGTTATTTAAAGGCCAAATAACGGCTTAAAATTAGAGCTGCGAAGGCATTGAAAAACACCAGACTCCCCAGATGGCTTGGAGACAATTCACTTTGCACTCAGTCCGTTCAACGCTAAAAAAATGCTTTGACTCTGTTTCTCCTCGGATTGAAAGTCGGCGCCTGCTTTAAACATATGTGCTTCTCTCTTCAAATTTAGCTCTGAGTCATGTTGCATTACATTAGGGATTCAGCAGGCAGGCACTTGGAAAGTGTACATCAATGCGTTTATTTTTAAATTATATAAAAATAAAAATATATATGTTTAAATATATTAGGCTGTATTTTTGCCCAATTTCAAAATGGTTGCTCTCCAGAACACATTAGAGCAAAACAATAATAATGATGACGACGCCGTGACTCTGGAACGCTGCCCACTGCTGAGGATCCCAGGGCAGCTTGACAATGGCTGTGGCTCCCGGCACTCCCCTCCCCCCCAGGGAAGTGCAGAGTCCGCAGTGCAACCTCCGCCTCCGCGGGGACCGGTAGCTCCCTGAACAGCTGCAGGGCGGCCTAATTAAGACACGTCTTCCTCCAGAGAGTCAGGCCGAGGGCAGGAGTCAGTGACAGGCAGGGGTTGAGGCAGCCGGTCTGGAGGGACAGCTTCAGTTTAGTGGCTGAACTCGTGGGCTACAGGGTTTGACAGACACTGCCGGGTTCGGGTCCCGGCCCTGCCCCTGGAACCCATGTGTCCTTGGGAAAGTGACTCAGTCTCCCCATCTGTGAAATGGAAAACAGTTCCCACTTCTAGGGGTTGTGCTGAGGACTGCTGGAGATAATCGTTGGTTCGTTTGGTCATTCACACAGCACAGATTTATTCATACCGATGGGACAGACGTGGTGAATAAAACGCAGGGAGCAGCCTTCCGAGCCCTTGTGGTGTAGTGGGTAGAGAGAGACACTTAAGGAATAGGCATGGTCATTGTCAGTTCCTCAGAATTAAGACAAGTGCAGCGAGGGTGAGTCTACCATGCGGTTCCGCCTGATCCGCGGCTCAGGAGGGCTCGCTCAAAGTCAAGGAGTGTGAGCTGCTGGGCATGGCACGGGCAGGGAGTGCACACTCGTCAGTCCCTCTGCAGGTTTCTGTGGCTGCCACAGTGCATCGCCACACACCTGGCAACTTAAAATGGCATACGCGTATTCTCTCGCAGTCTGGAGTCCGTAGATCTGGCACGGGTCGCACTGGGCTGCAGTCCTGGGGGCTACAGGGCTGGGCTCCCTTTGGAGACTTGAGGGCAGAATCTGTGAGCTGGCCTCTCCCAGCTCCTAGAGGTCACCCCCGCTCCTTGGCCGGTGGGCCCTTCCTCTGTCTTCAAAGCGCATCACTGTGGCCACTGCTTCCAGAGTCACGCCTCCTTTTTCTACCTCTGACATGCCTGCCGCCCTCTTAGAAGGACACTGGTGATGACATTGGACCCCGCTGTATAATCCAGGACATTCTCCGGGTCTCACGATCCTTAACTGAATTGCCTCTGCAAAGTCTCTCTTGTCATGTGAGGTAACGCACTCACAGGTGTCAGGGGTGGGGATACAGACACTGGGGGGCCAGCATTCTGTCTACCCCACCCAGGAATACCAATATCCGAAACCAGGAGTTGCACAGAAAAAGAACAGAGAGGAGAGAGGGGAGGAAATCGTCAAAGAAGTCACACACGACAGCCTCCCAGAACTCCAGGGCACATGTGTCAGGGTTTAAAGAGCCTTCGGAGTGCCCAGTGCAGTGGCCAGGCAAAGGTGTCCGAAGTGAGAATGCCGCACACAAAACACCAGGGACCAGGCACTGAGCTTTTTAACATCGTCATGAGAATTTGGAATATAGGGTGCCGAACCTTCCTAATCCCAAGGAAAATAATTCTCAGCCATTGATTTATTGATAATTGTACCCATCAAGTGTAGGCGTGGACAAATACATTTCAGACATGCAGCCTAGGTCTCACCAAAGCTCCCTCCTTTCTCAAGAAGCTACAGGAGGACGTGCTTCATCGGAATGAGAGAGTAAGCCAAGAAAGTAGAACCCAGAGAATGCGGGAAACAGCTGATGCCACGAGGGAGAGAGGCAAAGGCTCCCCCAGAAGAGGCGGTCCACAGATGTGCCGGGGCCCACGGGTGTGCATCAGGCTGGCCCAGCAATCTGCCTCGAGTGGGCCCAGGAGGCAGGGCTCAGGGCAAAACACTAAACTAATAGGTTCCTGAGGTGGTTATTATATTGACAAGAACTGTGTAGTTATGATGGAGAGTTTAGAGACTCATCACAGTTAGACAACTAAGCAACCAAAAAAATCAGTCACTCCGAGGAACACAAAATTGTCCAGAACGTCATCATAGTGCGTTGGTGGTTGCGGAAAACAATGTTTACACAACTCAGAGGGCAGAATCGATGGTACAGGGAGGATGCAGAGAGGGGAAGTCTGTGCACACGCAAGTGTGTGCAACACATGTGTGTGCGTGTGTGTGCAAGAGCTAAATTCTCACTTTCTATAGCAGGATGTCAATTAGATGATGTCCAAAACGAAGAAATCAAGATCAAGTTGGAAGAATTAAAGGTGGCCGCCTCTGGGGCGGAACTCTAGGGTCAGCAGGTGGGGCTCTTTCAAGTCTACTTGACTTTTAAACAATGGACACGTATTATGTGAAGGAAAAAAATTAATTTAAAGAGAAGGGAAGGATATTCATGCTTCCTGGAAAGGGCGGCAGGTGGAGGTCCTGGGAAAGCAGCCCCTCGGGCAGGTCCAGGTTCTCTCCAACTCTGGGCTCCTTAAAACACAGGAGAGAGGTGATCTCACTCAGCAAAGGACCTCAGACCTGTGGGAGGTCCTGAGAGGCCATGAAGCGCCCACCCTCTCCAGGGGTCACAGTGGCTACAGCTGTGAAAGTGGAGGGGTGGAGGACAAGGCCCCGTGAGCCATGGCCACCTCCCAGCAAGCTGGGCGGCCACGGTGCAGGGGTCATCTTGGGAGTGACGAGGCTCCCTGGGACAGGCCTGGGTGGGGAGGCAGAGAGGGAGAGCTGGAAGGGTTGGGGGCTCAGCTCCGATTCCACCCCTGACACTCCTTGGGAGTGTAAAGAAAATTCCCCTTGCTCTGCTGCCAGAGACACCCTCTGTCCTCTGTGGTCCTCACCTCTCTGCTTCAGGCTCCAGCTCAGAGAAGACCTCAAAGGAGGGGACATCCCATCCCAGGGAGGGGGACTTGGGGAGCTAGAGGGAGTGTTGCCCTCCATCAGCAATGAAGTGCCTGCCTCCTAGGAGGGCTCCCAGGATTCAAGACCCCACACAGAGCCACGGCGCCGTGGAATTCCGCACCACCCATCAGAAAAGAGGTAAAGCATTTAAAGAATGGGGTCCCTTCTGGTCTGGGCACAGGAGAATGGCACACGACTCTCTTTGGTTCCCCCTACCCCTTTTTTAAAATAATATGATGATGGTCAGCATGGTATTATGCTGGGCCCTCGCAAGTCAAACACATTTGAGGTGTGAAGTCTAAACCCTGCAGCCAGGACCTCAAGGGACTGGCATTCTCAGAGGGACACGGAGGCCCCCACACAGTGCACTTTGCCATCTTGAACCCAAGAAGGAATGAGCTTATTCCCCAAATTCTCCATGGAGCTGAGACCAGTGTTTTCCGGAGCCACCTAGCCTACCAGCTGGCAGCCGGGGTTAAAGGTCTACATCCAGGATGGGGAACTGGCCATGGTCAGATGGGTTTGGGAAATTTGGGGTTTAAGAAGGGAAATGGGCGGGGGCACTAAAACCTTTGACTTTGATTGTAAACATCCTGGAGAAAGTTGTACCTTTTGAAAGTTTGCTAGAAATATCCCGCAGGATTAAAGCTCCACGGAACACTCTCTGAGAAACACTGGCCAAGCGTCCCAAGTGCCGAGGGCATGGGAATCTGTGCGTCTGTCTGTGGTGTGCCTGGTCAGGACATGTGTCTGTGTTCTTTGTTCCTGGTCCCCCACCCAGCAAAGCTGTCCCCAGATATTTGCAGGATGGACTCTGTCTTCTTCTCATGCACCAGCCATGTGGTTTCTGGTTCTCACACACAGTGTCTTTGTTTTGAAATTATTTCCTTAGACATGTAGAAGATTCTTGGGAAGTAAGAACTTAAGGGACCTGATTCTTCTGGGTCTTTCTGGATTTCTTAGATTTCTCTTTAACTGATCACAGCAAAAAAAAAAAAAAAATCAGATTTTTTTCCCTTAAGCCAAACCATTCTGAGAATCAGAATTGTTTGTTTCCACATTTTAGTTCCCAAGAGCCAAGACTTATGTATTTGTTAAGAAAAACCCTCCTACAAGAGTTTCAGAAATGGCCCTCTTTCCTTTTCCAAAGGCTGAATAGCACAAGGTCCCCTGGCAACAGACTCTTCTCATGCAGGCAGCGTGCCTTCAAGGTCACAGAAAGTCGCAGATGACGAAGGTAATCTCATGAGCGTCCTCTGGCTGATGCTATCCAAGGCCATTGGCTCTGCACATCTGAGCCTGGTGACTCCTTAAATCCATCTATTCATCCATCTGTCCAACATATATTTAGTTAAACACCAGCTTTGAGTCAGGCGCTGAGCTAGATGCTTGGATACGGTAGTGAGCAAGAGAGCTGTTCCCACCCCGGTGGAGCCGACAATCCAACTTCATCATGGATCTTAAATGACCCCTCCCTACAGGTCAGCACCTACCGCCGTGCAGCGAGGTCACTGACAAGGGTTCTGGGTCACGGGGGCGCATGGAAGATGAAATCCACCCTGTGGTCCGTTCACCTAGTTAACATGGTTTGCCGCTGCACCCAGCTGGAGGGGCACCTTTTGCTGTGTTGCATGCAGGTGCCGCTGTGTGGGTGAATAATGACTCCAACTTCTGTGAGGTTATGGGGCTTACAAGCTGGTGAGTAGCCCTGTGTTAATGATTTCCAAGTTTATTATTAGAGTCTCCAAGCCCCAGAGCTGAGCTGAGTGGTTGTGAGACCCACACAAAGGACAGGAGACCTGCATTCGCTCACCTGAGGGGTAACAAAGGGAGGAGTCAAGTTTCACTAGTTATGTTGGAACTGGTGCCCATTTTTCCCAAAAACAAGGCCCATGGTCCCTAGCCATCCTCTGTGGAACTGGGGCTCTCAGCCTTAGGCACCCTGCTTTGTAAATAGAATTGCCCCTTCCCCCTGTACACTCGCCCAGAATCCCTGCCCCATCCAGAACAGCTCAGGGGGACACAGCAACAATCCACAAGGGCTCCCCGGGGAGACTGTGGCTCTGTGAGCCCAGGCTCAGTACCTCTCACATTTTAAAGTGTAAATGAATCACCTCGGTGCTTATTGAAATGAACCATGATTCAGCAGGTGCCTTGCTGACAAATGCCCGGTGAACATTGGTGCAAGTGGCCAGGCCACGGACACGTGCTCGGGGCTCAGGGTCACGCAAGCAAGAGTCCTGCTCCTGCCAGTCACTCCTGCGGGACCTCCGTGAGTCGTTTAGCTTCCCCGGGTCTCCGCTTCCCCCTGGAAAGCGGACAGGTGCACGACCATTTCTCTGCACTCTGTTAGGATTCCACGAGAGGGATCCTGCCCGGTTGCGGGACGTCTGGCACCTTGGAGGCACTCACTCCATGTGGGCATTAGCACCACCCCCCCTTTTTAAAAAGGAATATCAGAGAAGGAGAGACTTAAACAAAACCTCAGTTGTCACATTCACTTGGTCTTTGTCACAGTCTGAAACCCGGGGGTTCACACCTTTTTGTCTCATCCCAGTGCTGGCACGAGGTGAGCGTTCCGTAAACGGTTGCTGAAGGAGTGACTGCGGCTTCTGTCAGTCACAGTCGCTGTCGCTGGCAGAGGGGCCCCTCTCCCTGCGGCAGTAAAATCAGAATGTGCGGGAGGGGTAGCAATCGGATGAGAGAAGCTCTACGGCTCTGATACGTCCCCCAAGGGGACAACCCTTCTTCACATTTAGGAATCAATAGTCCCAAGGAACCTCCAGAAAACTTCATTTTGCCTTCTCTAAAATCACTCATTATTCAGTACTGTTCTCTCACGTAAGCCCCGAGACCAGAGGAGAACCTCCAGGGCTGCTTGGGAGCCATCCACGGTCAGCTGTGCCAGAAAGAAGGGTCACCCTCCCAGGGGCCCCGCCTGGGAGGCCTCCTGAGTCCTTGCTCTCCTCTCTGGGGCTTCACGCAACACTCTCTGTAGGGCTGGCAGGTCTTTGGCTAAAGGCACACAGTTGTCACCTTTGCAACCTGCTGTCGCCAGCATCATCATCTCACAGGTGCTCTGCCCCGCCCCACCCAGCTGGGTCTCGGTGGCCCTCTGCCCGGGCGGGTGGGAGGGTTCCAAGCCTCTGCTGCACTCTCCTAGCCAAACGGAGCTGTCTCCGCCTGGCCTTTCATTTTCTTTCTCTGCGGGCAAATCGTGTTGACAGCGACAGAAACCAAATGTTTCCCTGCGCTGTTCAGAATTGTGTGGCCCATGAGGTTCCTTTCCATGTTGTTTTCACCACGACTGCGACGAGCACAGTTGTCAGGAGGAAAACCTCAAAACACTGCGAGGAAACAGCAAACTCCACGTCTCAGCCATGTGTTCCCATTAGACTGATGATTCACTCAGGCAGCCCCAGCGTAGCAAGCGAGCAGTGTGCCTAGCTCTGTGCGGCCCGGGGGCAGGCAGCGGGGCGGGCACTGGGGCAGGAACCTGTGTGCCACAGCCCCGGTCAGGCGCAGCCCAAACGCAGGTGAGAGCTGGTGCGGGGGAGGGGAGGCTAAGCGGCTGGCCGAGGGGAGCGGTCGGTTGGCCACGTGTCCGAACCTGTCGAAGGCTGCAGCTCAGAGCTGGGAACGGAGACTTAGACAGCGAAGGCGCCACAGGCACATGCACATGACCTCTCCGAGTCCGTACACCCACACCTCTCCACGGCAGGGCGGCATTAGATTTATTTTTCTGTCTTAAAGGGATTTTTCTGATGATGAGGTATAATCTCCTATGAAAAACAACTTAGGAAACAGTCAACTTTTGACTGAATATACTACCTGTATATATTCTATTAATATGTGCTACATCTGTGCTAGCTGACGCACCCCACGGGGCTCAGCAGAACCTTGAACGAGGGTTAAGTAGACACGCCCCTGCTGGTCTTCATCCGACACGGGCTCCCTGAAGTTGCCCAAGGGAGAAGCAGCCGGACGGCAGACCAATACCTGTAGTTCCAAACACCATGCTCGTGACGTTTAAGATTCCTAGGAGAGTTTGCTCTTTGTTTTCTGCATCCACAGCCCTTGGTCTGTGTGGCGCGGCATCCAGTCAGTCACCAAGTCCTGACTGTTTCACCATCAAAATATATTTGGAATCCAACCACCCCTGGCCACCTCCTCTGTCATCTCCCTGCTCTGTGTCACAGCCAACTCACATCTGGAATGTCGCTTTAGCTTTCTCGCTGGTCTCCTTGCTTCCCGTTTTTGCTTCCTTATGGTTCATTCTTCTCACGGAAGCCGAAAGTATCTTTTGAAACAATAGATCGGCCATGCCATCCCCTCCTCTGACTCTCCTGCGACTTTTCATTGCACTTAGGATAAAATCCAAACTCAGTGCTTTGCCCAGGAGGATAGTAGTGCTAGTCTCCACCTTGTCTCTTACCGCTCTGCCCCTTGCTGAAGCTGTTCCAGCCCTGCTGGCCTGCTTGTTCCTTGAACATGCCCAGCTCATTCCCCACCACAGGACTTTTGCTTATGCTAGTCCCTTTCACGAGAACGCTTTTCCCACAGATCTTTGTCTAACTCAAGCCTTTCCTCCATAAAAACATTCTCTAACCACTCTTTGTTAAAAAAAAAAAAAACACCTCTCCAAGCCTGTTTTCTTTTTAAAAAACATACAGACATTACTATGAAATTATTGTTAAAGTACACAGTTACTCTCAGGGAATCTAAAGCTGTAGACTTCCATAATTTGAGAATCATGAAATTTTATAATCTAAATTTTATAGTCATGGAATCTTCATCATGCCAAAACTGAGAGCTCAGGGTTCCAGAAACCAGCCAGTCACAGAGATTCACTGTGTAGACAGAGAACGGGCCCCCTGGGGTTGAGTGAACCCCTCAAGGTCCGACAACTAAGGGCCTAGCTGGGGAAGAACCAGGTCTCCCAACTTCAAGGCCATGCCGGGTCTCTGCCAGTGGTTTCCAAAGTGGGTCCCCAAGGCACTGATGTTCCTCAGGAGGACCATGAAGTTTCTGTCTCAGGGGAGAGGCAAGAACAGGATGGTCAAAGAGTGGATCCTGCCCTGGCTGGTGTAGCTCAGTGGACTGAGCGTGGGCTGCGAACCAAAGGGTCACCAGTTTGATTCAGTCAGGGCACATGCCTGGGTTGCAGGCCAGGTCCCTAGTGGGGGCCATGTGAGAGGCAACCACATACAATGTTTCTCTTTCCCTCTTTCTCCTTCCTTTCCCCTCTCTCTAAAAAATAAAAATAAAAATAAAATAAAATAATAAAAAAGAGTGGATCCTCAGGCCCTCTCCAACTGAAACAGTTCTGCTCTTATGAATCATTTAAAGATTTATTTATTTATTTATTTATTTATTTTTAGAAAAGAGGGGAAGGGAGGGAGAAAGAGAGGGGGAGACATATCACAGTGTGAGATAAACAATCGGTTGCCTCTCGCACACCCCCAGCTGGGGACCTGACCCACAGCCCAGGCCTGTGCCTGAACCAGAAAGTGAACCAGCAACATTTTAGATTGTAGACCAGCACTCAGTCTACAGAGCCACACCAGCCAGGGAACTTCTATACCATTTATATTGAGACCTGAGTAGTTGTCTTTTTAGAAAAGGATTTTTCTGCTCCTTCAACTTTAAAAAAACCTCTGCACTGTCTACTATGTTCAGTAAATACTCCTGAGAAGCAACAAATAAACAGGCCAAACCCTAAAAAACAAAACCCCCCACACAGCCACTCTGGTTATTAGTTAAAACTATTAGTTAGCAAAACTCAGGTTGATACAAATAGTCCACTGGTACTTCCCGCAGGCACTGGTGGTGGTGATGGGGGTGATCAGGACAAAAACTGTCCACAACAAAATACAGCCCAGAAATCTGCCTCTGAGCTCACTTCTCAAATATAGCCTGGCAATTTCAGGCTCTGGGCACAGAGAAAAGGAGAAAAGCCTGTCCTGAAATGTGCTTCTGGCAGCCTATCAGGAACCACATGTATTTACAAAGAAAGCACACACTGCTTAAGAGCCATAGTGGATAACAATAATATGCATGGCAGATTGGATCCTCACCCTGACAAAGACATTCAGCTACACAAATAAAATCTCTTCATTGATCAAGACTGCATCTTCCAGTTACCACCCCCCTGAAATACCTGTTTCCCATCCTGGCGGGGCAACACCTCCCAAAACTCAAAAAAGTAGCCAGGTCAGGATCCAGACAGCAGCAATCAACAAGAAGAAATGGATTAACAACTGGTTGTGAAAAGATGTTTGTCCAGGTCTGCAACGTCCATTTGTAAAGGCGATAGCATGTCTGTCAATAAACCGCTTCCCCTCTAGCACCTTTCATGGGGAGCTACTAGGGCACCAGAAAAGTGTGCTGCTTTAGTTTCTGGACTTCGTCTTCCTGTCTGGTCCAACCAGTAGGGCGGTTAGAAAGGCGTACCTATAAACTGCATTTGTAAAGCGTCTTGGTGCCCAGGATGGGAGATCTCACTTCCACTTTGCTGGGATCAAGATTTTACTTCACTCAAGTCTGGTATTTCTGTGTCTGCAGAAAGATGAAAGAGAAGAGATATCATCGTGAAAAGCTACAGAGAGCAGAAGTAATTCTCGAGAGGGACGAGACCCTGCTTAGAGGCCTCCTGGTTTCTGGTGGGTTGTAAAAGCAACCCCTTTTCTTCACTTTGCTGCTCTGTTTCTTGTTGTTTGTTTTCCACGTACACTCACCAAGGGTCATGAAAAGTCTTGCCCCACAACACCGTGACAATTCTCTCTCCCTCTCCCTTTCCCTCTCTGCCTCTCTGTGGGTTCACTTTCTTTTCTTCATAGCTGGCATGACTTCATAACTTATAATCCAAATGACACCCTCAGCGTTACAGGGGGAGCTATGAATAAACAGCCTGTATTCCCTCCCTTCCTTGTGTATGTTCAGTTTCCATGACTGTGGCGTCTGAGAGCTCCCGGAGGGTGGCTCCGCCTCGCACCGTTCTTTTTCAGCACCACGGACAGCGGTCTGCATGGCGGATACTGGAGCGAGGCCAGCAAGGCAGTCAACACAGCCGCCGGCAGCTTCGGGGGGATTCCACACACCTAAGGTGAGGCCTGAACCAGGAGCGTGGGCTTCCTACACAGGCCTTTGGGAAGAGACCATCCCGAGTAAGACTAGTGGGAACGGTGGGTCTTTCAGGGCCCAGTGGGGGTCTAGACCTTATTCCAGGGGACATGGAAAATCACTGAAAGATTTCAAGGGGAGCAGTAACTCTCAATAACACTCACTTTCTAGGCTCATCCACACTGAATGGTATCCACACGCCTTAGGGTATTTTTATTTTGCTTTTTAACAGATACTTACACATGGCTCAGAATTTCAAAGGATTCATTGAAAAGTCTATTTTCCCTCCTGGAGTCAACTTGACTTGGAGTCAAGTTATTAATTTCTTATCTATATTTCCAGAGAGTCTTGTGCCTATAAAAAGTATATGTGTGCATGTGTATGTACGTGTGTATGCGTTTATGTGTAATTTATATATTTACATCCATTTTCCACCCCTGTTGTTAAAGAAATAAGGAAGGCCTACTTTACAGGGTCTTCTGCCTCCAGCTTTTCTCACCCAGTACAATGTCTGGGAGATCTCGCCCACCAGATGTGTACCTTGGTCAAGCATGTAGGGCTCTCCCAAACTGTTTCCTGCTATTTCTCATTACTCACCTTTTTTCTGTGATACTAATTAAGGCCTTTGATCTAATCTTTAGATCATTTTCCTCTAAATTGTGTTTCATATTCAGACGTTCCTTCTTCCACCCCAGCTCCAGGTGAGTTGGGGCCACGCCCAGGTAAACAAGGACGAGGAAGCATTTCTGACTGTTTGTTTGCTGCAGAATTCTCTGGACTTCAGGGGATCAAATGTCCCATCGAGTGACCTGGAGGGATGTGGGGTACAGTACTTGCCACCTGTCCTGGTTTTGGGGTCTCTTCCCCCAGGTGTCCCCGGGAACCGGTGAGCTGCTGAACAGACTTGGAAGAGCTGCCTCGGACAGTGCCTGTCCTTCTGGGGCAGCGCTGGATAAAACCTGACCAGTCCCCACCCTCCCCTGAAGCTTGAAGGTGACCAGTACTTTTCTGTTAACAGTTTCTCTCCAGGTAGGTCAGGGCACCATTGATTAGGTTACCACTTCCTTAGTCAGTCCTGATGATATCACCCCGATCCCCTCGGTTAGATCTGTTCCCCAAGTCAGCAGGGCATTCATGGGCTCTGTGTTGGAGGGAGCAAGTGTCTAACTTTGCATGCTCTATGCTGATTCCTCCTACCACTACACTGAGAGAAGGTCTTCATTCCCACACTGGGGGCACCTGAGCCCAGGTCCCTAACAACTGACTCCAGACCGGAGAGACTCCAGTGCTCTCTGTGCTGCCCCACAGTCTCCCAGACCTGTTTCTATACTTCATAGTAGAGGATATTTCGTTGGGCATCAGTCTCCTCTCTCTAGCATACCTGCAAAATCTTTCAAGTCAGAAACTTTGTTTTCTTCCTCTCTGAATGTTCGATATCAAGCCCTGGCAGTGCCAGGCACACTAGAGCTGGTTAATATAGTATATCTGGTGATCGTTTGCAATAACTTTAGGGCAGGGGACTGCAGCCTCTCTCTCCACCTGGAGAACAGAAGATGCATTGCTCAGCTGCAGTTCTGCAAACCAGTGCACGCATGGCCTGGCACGCAGCGGGGACGCTGCAGATGCTGGGAAACGCAGCCTGCCTGCTTATTTTAATGTTCATGGAGCACACAATGATCAAGCCTGGGGGTTTCCAGGGCTCACTGAGTCTGCCAAAGGAGGTTGTGGCTTGCCCCACTTCACGCAAAGCCTGGGACCCGAGCCCAGGGCCACCACCCTGTCCTGACTCCCCGTCGCCGGCCACATCGCCTCGTTTGTGAACTGGAGTTGGCGATGCGCACTGTTGGGCGGCTGTGAGGCCCGTCCAGCTGCGAGGGTGCACGCCGAGCTCTGGGTGCAATGCCTGCTCTGCGACCACTCAGTGCATGGCTGGTATTCTCGCTGAGCACACACCTTTCCACCTCAATACCTTTATGCTTGAAGGAGGGAGGCTGATTTCTCAGCATTTCTCACGTCTATTGGTGTCTCACACCCGATGGGGCTCAGCAGGTACCTGAGGACGACACCCAGAAATCTTGTAACTTCTGTCTTAAGTCCCAAGTGGATCAGCTTTGTCCTCTTCACAAGGACCATAGGACTGCATCTGGTTCCCATGTGAGACGAGACTCTAAACTTCCCCCTGCCTCAGTTTCCCCATTCAGCTCGCCGAGCTTGGCCAGAGGAAGGAGAAGCAGCAAGCCTTGATGGATGGGATCATTAGAGCTTGGAAAGGGCCTCAGGGCCCAGCCCTGTTATTTAAAGAACACTGCTGGGAGAATGGAGTTAGTCAGATCACCCTTGGAGGGCTGACAGGGCAGCCGGTCACTGCAGGGCATTTGCAGAGCAGAGCCCTTGCATCAGTATTTAAGGCCTTTGGAAAGAAGCTACATCCATCTTCCACGAAGGAAAAAAAAATGTTCATGTGTCTTCCCGCTACCTAGAGATTATTTAGTGATGTGGTATCGACACCACTTCTGTAGAAAGATTTAAAGATAAAAACGCAATGTATTCAAGTGCTGATCATTTTTCATTGTCACTTAGTGACGGCGCAGCTGGGAGTCAATTACTGCAGATTTATCTTTTGTGATATTGATTGCGTGTGTGCATGCCTAAGCTGTTGGCAGACACCTGGCCCTGGTGATGAGGGGGCACTGCAGGGGCTGGGGGGTGCCCTGCTCCCACTGTTCCACCATACCAGAGCCTGGCCGGGTGCTTCCGAGAGGGTGCTGGCCCAGGAGACCCAGAACGTGCTGACTGTGAAGGGCCTGGTGAGTGGCCTGCTGTGTAATCGGCACACAAAGCCTCTGAGGTTCAAGGGACAAAAAGACCTGGAATCTCTTCTATCCCCAAGTGCACCAAAGCTGGAGTTTCGGGCTTCTCAGGAGTCTGTCTCTCTTCCCAAAGCATGGTCCGTCCACTGCTCCGCAGTTTGGGCGTCAGTGAAGCTGCGGTGCAGCACCCCCTTTTCTCCTCAGTGACGGTCCTGCTGACGGAGGACTGCTGTGCACTGGGCATCCCACCGGAGGATTCCCACACACTCTTCCTACAAGAGCAAGGCTGTGGGGGGCAGGCCTGCAGGAGTTGGAAGGGGTCGATGGTCATTACTCCACATTTTACAGAGAAGCCTGAGCCTCAAGAAGTTAAAAAAGACTTGTCCCAAACCACTCGCCTTTTGTTTATTATCATTTTTTTTCCTATTTTCCCTCCACGGGTGGCCCCTCCCCGGCCATCTTGCCTTCAAATCCAGCCCCAAATCTCACACAGCCTCCCCACTGGGGAGTGGTTCTCACCAGACCTCAAGCCCTCGAAAAACAATATATGCGAGTAGAGTATAATGAAAGAAAAAATGAAAAAGAAAGGAAACACTGGGTTAGGGGTCAGGAATGCAGAATTCCCAGCCTGACTCTGCCGCTAGCTTATTTGTCGGCCTTGCTGCTTAGCTTCCGTAGAATCGGTCTCCTCACTTGTGCAGTGGGAACTGAGTGATGCATTCCCTATGACCCCAGGTTAGTACGAAAGTGTCCTCAAATAAAAGCATAGATGCTGTTCCTCAGTCGCTGGTGGAACAGGTGTTTGCAGGGAGTGGATCAAGGTTGGGGTACCCTCTTGGTTCTGGGCAGCATGGATATGTCTCCTGTGGCACTGGAACGTTCTGGGCTTGAGGGTTCGAATCCCACTACCATTTCTTGCTGACTGTGTGACCCCAGCAAGTTCTTTAGCTTCCCTGGCCCTCGGTCTCCTTGTCTGTACTATCGAGATAATTATTCCTGCTTCACAAGGCAGTGATGGGGACAGGACAGCATGCATGTAAAGATTCTCAGAGGGCAGTTTCAGACTTTGGAAGCACAGCAGACACCAGAGGTACTCATGGCTCTCGGCATGCTCGAGTCTCTGCTCCCTGCCCGCCCTTGTCCGGCGGCCTGCTGGTGGACATGGGGCCTCCCGAGCACTCCTCCCCAAACTGCCTGTACCTCTAAATCATCACAGGTTTAGACACCTTGGGTCCCATGGAGGCCAGAGCCCCCTCCAGCAAAGATGCACTTGAGCCCATTCAGGATGGTCAGGCCATCTGGTGGGACAGGCTAGGAATTCCTCGGATGGCTGAGTTCTCACGGTCACAGAGCATTGCCTGAGAATTAGTTTGTATCGCCTGTCACTAAGCTGCACCAACCATGCCACCACAGACCTAGCAAAGGCACCCGCATCCCCGGCTCCTCCCCACGCCTCCACTGTTCAACAAACCACTTCTTCTTGGCTGGCATTTATTCCGATGTTTCAAAGAGGGCCAGGGGAGGAGGGCCTCACTTTCTGCCCCGCCTCGGCCGGACTTTTGGAGTCTGTGCTGGCATCACCTGGACAGACAGCGGGCTTTTGGGGACAGGAATGACTTTAGAGGCTACTGAGTTTATAGATGGGGAAACTGAGGCCCAGAGAAGGGATAACCTCAGCAAAATTGCCAGATCAATGATTTCAAGATAGTTTGACCTTTTGGATACAAATAAACATAAAATTAGACAAAATGAAATAAGTTGTTGGATTTCATTGGATACAATGATACATGTTACTGGCGCAGTTAGGTCATTTGACTAGAACGATCAGCTTAATACGCACTGTTGGCTGAGTACTTCCTGCCCGTCGGGGGAGGGGCTGGGGCTGCCAGCAGTCTGATGCATGGTAATCAGGCCCCGAGAGGTACACTGACTGAATGCCCACCCAGTGTCGGGCATGGCACAAAGCCCTTCTAATGCATTATTTCACATAAGCCTGACACCAGTTCTTGAGAAGAGGGTACTGTTGAGAGTCGCACTTTACAGAGGAGAAAACCAAGTGTCAGGGAGGTTCAGTGATAGGCCCAAGGTCCCACACCTAGCAAGAGCTGCAGCTTGAACTTGAAACTCAGTCTGCTAGTTCCAAAGGTCTGTGAACTCCAAGTTATTCGCTGGTGGTCCTTCTCATTGAATTGGAGACTTGAGCCCCAAATAACCATCAGCCTGGGAGCCACCACTTAGACAATACTGTTCTAGCATCAGTGTATCAGAACTTGACAATGACCCACATCTTACTTTCTTGTTCTTATTATTTATCCTCATCTGTCCAAGTCCCTCTCCCGTTTTCTTTAATCACTGCTTATCACCTGATGATTGTTTAGAGTTATTTTATTTTTCTGGGGTTTCTTTCAGGGGTGCAGAAAAGGTTAGTTTGATCATCTGGAGGGTGATATCTTCCTAGAAAAGATAACCACATGGCCACCTCTTCTTGATTCCTTTAGAGGCAGGGACCACCAGTGGAAGTCCCAATGAAACATTCACCAGGGTCTAAGCTCCAGGAATACAGGGGTCATGCCTGTGTGTGTGCCCAGCATTGTGGTGGGGACTCACAAAATATTTGCTGAGCAAATGAATGTCATATCTCTGTTGAGCAGAAATGGTACCGGCATCTCTGAACAGAGTGAGACGCCTCCACAGGGCGCAGGAGCCTGGTCGCTCGTGTCCCGGTCTCTGGGAAGCACTTCCAGAAGCCACAGTGCCTCTTTCTGTGGGCCAGAAAGCCGTGGAGGGCCGCCTGCCGGCTCAGCCTCCCTGGCCCACCTGCCCTGGCCTTCCAGGGGCCCGCCTGCCCTGGCCCGCTGTGCCCACTGAGGGAAGGAAGCTTCGGGGAGCTGAAGCCTGAGCCAGGATGGCTCACAGTGGAAATTCCCTACAGCCTGCAAGGACACTTTCCCAAGTGGAAGGGCTGGGGCCCACGGGACCTGCGTGACCCAGGATGGAGTCTCTGGAGCCTGTGACACTCCAGGAGGGCGGGGGCACGGGGGTCCCACCCATGGCACACGCGTCCCCTTTCAGAATGTCCTCCAGCACCTTGACCGTCTTCCTCACCTCCCGTTCCCAGCTCAGGCTGTTCTCTGCCTGAACCTCTTTCCGTGTTATTTTTGCATTGCTCTTCTCTCTAGGGAATTTCCTGTTTTAGACTTCCCTCCCAATTGAATTTGTCTTTCTCCCTCTGAGCCAAACCTTATTGTGTTATTTTCCATCCACATCTTTAACCCCCTTTGAGGCATCTACAGCACTTCCCTGCCCTTCCTGGTGATAGGGATGTCTCCCAGTTAAGGATCTTAAGCAGATTTCATTAGCATGCTGTTTGCTCGTCTTCCAGATCATTACAAAGACGTGAAATGAGAGCAGAACACACACCGGGTCCCCGCAGCTTCAGCAAGACCATACCCAGTCATCCACCTTTGCCTCGTGGGCACCATCCCGTTTCCAAAGCTAGGTTTCTCTCCATCCCTGGTTGGACTTCATTTCACGAGGAATACTTTGTAATACATTATGGCAAGCGTTTTAATAAGAGCTAAGCATATAGGTATTCTCACACAGTACCCCTTCATGCATGGTCTCAGCAGAAGAATGAACAGGCATAGGGACCTGCTGGCTTTGCCTGGAAACTCCCATTGCCAGGAAGTCCACAGTCTTCGGGACGTCGGCTGAGTTTCCCTGAATAGCTCTGTGTCCCTTGGTCAGCCAGCCAAGAACACGTATGGAATGCCTACTGGGTTCAGACTTCCACTTGTGCTGGGAAAAGGTAACCAGGTGGACCGAGGGGCCGTGTCTTCAGGAACCTTACCCTCCAACGGAGCAGAGAGAGCTTTCCCGCACATGTGCCGCAACCCCTTCCCGAGGGATGCGAACGGACTAGGGTTCTGACAAAGCCAGCACTCGATTGGGTATGGGCTGCATTTTTAAACATTTGAGCGTGGCACACGTCTCAAAGCTTGAACATTTGCCCTGGCCGGGTGGCTCGGTTGGTGAGAGCATCACCCTGCACACCAAGAGGTGGTGGGTTCAACCCCTCGTCAGGGTGCGCACCTAGCACTCCCTGGTCGAGGCGTGTGTGGGAAGCAACTAATGGATATACTTCTCCCTCACACCGATGTTTGCTTCCCTCTCTCTCTCCCCCCACCCTCCCTTCCTCTCTCTAAAATCAATAAAATGTATCTTCAGGTGAAGGTTTAAAAAACTCTAACTTTTCGTTGTGGGAAATTTCCAACACACACAGAAGGCAGTGAGAATTGGAGCCCATGTGAGCCCATCCTCCAGGTTCGACAGCTGAGAGTTTGCCGTTCTTATTCCCTGTCTTCACTCTTCTCTTTCCTTAAAAAAAAAAACCACTTTAAAGCAAACCCCAGACATCATGTCATTGCATCGGCGGTTACTTCAGATGCACTCCAGCAGATAAGGGCTTTTTGAAATATAACTACTACACCATTATCTCATCTAACATAGTTAAAGATGATTCCTTATGGCGCATCATCCAATCCCTGATTCTTGTTCAGTTTTGCCCGATTGCCTGAACATACATCTTTTGACATGTGGTTCACTTGAATCGGGACTCAGCTAAGGATCACATCTTGTATTTGCTTCTTAATCTCTTAATCTACAATGTTTTAAATGTCATTTACTTGTTGAAGAAACTAAGTCATTTATCTTATGGAATTTCAAATGCAGTAAGTCTGAAAGGACAATTGTTACATAAAAGAGAAACACAGAGAAAGATAAGCTAGGAGATCATCTAAGCTAAAGATAAACCAAAAAACGCCAAGACAGGTGAAACAGGGACCCTCCAAGTTGGAAGGAAGCCTAGGGGTCGTCCGCACTAGCCCAGCGCCCCATCCACACTAGCCCAGCGCCCGCAGCAAACACAGCGGCCTCGTCGGCAATGGCCCTGACAGGCATCCACCTCCTCACCTCGCAGGGAACTTGCTTTGGGATTCTTTGTACAGCAAATCCTTCCTTCGCAGATTAAACAAGATAGTATTTGGTTTACCGATGATTACAAAATATATTTCTATACATCTACATAGTGAAAGCTTTTGGCCCAAAGGCACTATGCCTGAGAGGGGCCTTTAGGGGAAGGGAAGAGGGAGGGAAGGCAATGGAAGGAAGGGAGGAAGGAAGGAAGGAAGGAAGGAAGGAAGGAAGGAAGGGAGGGAGGGAGGGAGGGAGGGAGGAAGGAAGGAAGGAAGGAAGGAAGGAAGGAAGGAAGGAAGGAAGGAAACGAGGTGCCAGAGACACAAGGAAATTCCAGCCGGAGTTAGAGAGGGTCAGGAGGCCAAGGATGGGGGGAGGGGGTCAAAAGCAAAAGATGCTGAAGTTTGTAAACCCGAACATGGCCCTGCTACCTCTGAACTCTTCTGGGAGTCTAGGTCAGTGGGGTGAGGGGGAAGCAAGGCCGGTTGTGTGGCGGACAGCCTTGGTGGCCCAGTGGGAGACCCCTGGGACTCCCACCTCTATCTGAGCAAAGCCTACAGCTTCCTGAGCCCCAGCCTTCTCGGTGACCCGGGGAAACAACTCGCGTCTCAGGAGTCGTTGTCCAAGTGGAGCCAAAGGGCGCAGGAGGACGGCTGGGCTCCCTGGGTGGAGCTGTGAGTGGGCTCTGTCGGGCTCAGCCCCATCGCCCCACATGAGACACACGGCCCGTGCGCTGTAGCTGCAGGTTGCTGCCCAGGAGAATGCATCGCACTGATAGGCTCTGATACCGGGGTGGCTGGGTAGTGGGGATGAAACACTCGTCTGCAGGAGAAAAGGGAGGCGTCTGTTCCACCTGTCCTTCGGGGAAGTGGCCACGGCTGGCGGTTCAAGTTCAGGTGAGGGACTAGAAAACAACCCGCCCGTTTTCTCTGCAGATCTCCCTGCATTTCCGGTTTCAGCTTGATCCTGTGTAATTTTCCCAAAATATTAAGTAGGTTAGGTAATTCCTCCAGGGCTCTCGGTTGCTGCCTTCCTGACGTGCTGATGCTGCACTTGTTTACCCAGAGGGATCCAGGTGAGGCCAGCGCCTGGGCCCCGCCTTCCTCCGAGTCCCCTCCCCACGCGGGGACCTTAAGACAGGGAGAGAGGCCTCAGCCACCCCTCTCACCCCCTCCTGCCCCTCCACTAAGGACGTGGAGGGAAAAGCTGGAAGTCTGAGTAAGGGGTGGGGCCTATCACAGGAGAAACACAAGCTGCTGTCGGCATCTCGGTATTGATCAGGGCTCATCAAGCTTAATTCCATGTTCTCAGCCGGCCTGGTTTAACTCTCGGCAGTCTGCCGTCCGTTAGTTTCAGCTTTCCTCAGAAACCAGAGAGGGGGCAGCTGGCAGCTGGCAGCAGGGTGTCAGGGGTGCCACAGCGGGCCTCCCTCCTCTGTCAGCAGACTCTGCCCCTTGAGTCTCCCCTTCTGAACAGCTGGCCCCTAGCAGATGGTCTGGTTTGGGAGACACCAGAGGGACAACAGCTTCTTTGAGTGCATTTGAAACCCCTTATTTAGGGTGGCCGCGCCTACTTCCTCCCAACCCCTCTCCCGTGACCCCTGAGATCCCACATCAGGAAACTCGCTGCTTGGTTTCCGGGGGAAAACGCCCATCTGTACCCAGAAAACAGAAAACAGCTCTGAGTACCAGCCAGCATCAGAACGAAGGCCACCCCATTCCCATTGGTCATCAGGAAGCAGGAACTCCACGTGCCTGGGCATCTTTTCGACTCCAGGCTCACCTGCGGGCCCAGGAGAGCACTCACAGCCCTGGTGGGGAAAGGAGCCAGGGAGGAGGCGATTGCCCGCGATTCAGACAGAGCTCTTTACTGCTATTGATCGCCACCAGCAATCAATCATTTCTTTTCAATAAGCAAGTCTCGCAGTCCACCCCCCTCTCCAGGAGCCTCCAAAATAAACCCAGCCGCTCATGGAGAGTCCCTTTCCCCGCTTTCTGTTTGAAGTACTGACTTGAGTTTCTTTCTTTTTTTTAATGTATTTTTAGAGAGAGGGGAAGGGAGAAAGAGAGGGACAGAAATATCAACTGGTTGCCTCTGGCAAGCATCCAGCTGGGGACCTGGCCCACAACCCAGGCATGTGCCCCAACTGGGAATTGTGCCGGCGACACTTTGGTTTGCAGGCTGGTGCTCGATCACCTGAGCCACACCAGCCAGGGCCTGAGTTTCTTTTTTAAGTGGGGATTTCCTCCACCCTCAGCCAGCAGCCCCGTTACTGAAAATACAAAATAGAAAGCAGAAGCAGAGAGTGGATGTCTTTGCCATCGGTAGAAGCAGGGACAGCCAGCCAAGACAGGCCCACTGCCTCGCCGGAGTGTGCCTGCTCTCCTTTCTCTCGAGGCAAGGCCCATGGAGAACTCCTTCTAGCTTCTCCAGTCACGCTGCTGTTTTATTAATAATTTAGCCCTGGGGTGGGGCTGCCTCTGCTGATAGGTAGCTTCGGGGCCTCAGGGATCAAAATACTACAATGCTACTAATTTCCCAGTCCCAGCTGATGGGGTGTCAGAGATTGCTGGTCATTGTGGGGGAGGGTCACCCATAATAATAGGGAAGACCTTGGCAACCTCTGGCCTGTCCTGTGCCCCTGGCCTTCCTGGGACCCTTCAGGACCCCAAAAGACCGGCTCAGACTTTGGTGTCAGTTAGACCATCCGGGGGCCAAGGGCAAAGGGGAGAGGGATGGCGCAGCAGATCTGGTGGTTTGGATTCCTGAGATTGGGCATAGGGACCCCCCGCAGACTCTCCTTATGGATTACTTCACCGCCTGCCAACACGTGGGATGCTGGCCCTGGTGGTAAGTGCAAGGGCTTCCGAGGAACTGGGCTTGATGCTGAAGAGCATTAAGTCACAGTGAGAGTGACTCCCTTTCCAAGTCTTCTTCAACCTTCACGTTGCTTAAAGGGAAGTTCCTGACTCAGGGCTCCTGTGTCTTCCACGCCTCCCCGACACCTGCTACTCTCCCTCCGCAGCTAAGGGAGCTGTCCTCGGGCCCCCTGGCCTCTGTGGGAACGAAACCCCTGCGAACAGACTGCGCGGCTTGGCTTTCGTTATATTTATTTTCCTAGTGCCCTCGTGTTTGCAGCCAGTTTTAGTGACAGTCCATTCACTCTCATGATATAAAGATTCCTTTTAAAGTGCCCATATTGAAGGTGGTTCAAAATGAAAACATGAAAGCAGCAATAGTCTGGGCATCTGTGGACACAACAACGCAGGGTGTGGCAAAGCACCTGTGTAGCTGTGAGCGTGCAAAGCAGAGTTTGTTCTTGTGTCATTAAGTATCATATTATTTTCCCATGCCCTGTGTTTGCCCCACCCTGTGCACGTGCAGGTGGTGGGGGGATACTCGGAGTTCAGCACACCTGGGTCTGTTGGAGTTGTCATGGAGACAAAGCCCTTGAAAACCGCCCCCAGGGTGGTGCTGGGAGAAGGAAGGTGGGGGGGTGTTCAGGGAAACAGGAGGTGCCTCCGCCCCTGCCCTGCCTCCCAGTACAGGTGTGGGTGTCGCACTGGACGTGTAGTATATCCTTCCTGTCTACCCAGCACCCTCCTCCCCTTCTCCTGGTATCAAGACTCACTTTCCTTCAGGGAATAGCAGTGATTGGTTCATGAGTGGGTGAGTGACACAGTCCAGGCCAATAGAGTTCTTCCCTGAAAGTTTTCATACTGAATGTAGGGGGGAAATCCTTTTTCCCTTGGTAAGAGAGAAGAGGGATCCCCCACAGAGAATAGTTGAGATGAGAAGAAACAGAAAGAAAAACTCCAGCCCCAGTCAAGTTCCTGGACCTAGGGGACCCTCCCACCAACCTCTCTGTCTCTATGGTCTGCTCCCCTGAAACCAGTCTGCCCGCTGGTGGTCCTTGGCATAGATGACCCTCCAGGACCTTGGAGGCCATGGCTACAGGGATGGGACCTGGTGGCTGTTACCCTTTTGACCTGGGACTTTTGTTTTGCATGGAATTTGGTGGAAGGGAACAAAGGGCATCCTAGGCAAAGGGCATTCATGTAGAAAGAGAGGGGCCTCACGGACCAGAAGTGACAGGCGGCCGATCCTGGAGGAGGGAGGGGTCCCTGGGTGGGGGAAGGAGACTCCCCGAGGGCAGAGGAGCCGCCTTGCCTTTGAGGCCCTCCTTGGCATTCCCTTTGAGAGTCCTCAGGGGGACTCCCTGACCAGCTGACTCTCAGGGCTCCAAATGTACCTCCTACGAGACTGGACTTTTCCCCAGCTGTCCCATTCCCCTCCTCTTGGGTTCATGTAGGAAGCTGGAGTGAGCCTCCCAGGGCTGGGTCTGCCTGATGCCAAGGTGTGGGCTCATGTGGTCGACTGGCCAAGAATAGCTTTGGGGAAAAGAGACCTGCTGCCTCATCAAGTAATAACGATAAATAGTAGCCGGACTGTATTGGCCCCCCGATGTGCCAGGCTCTGGGCCTCCCACACCACATGCCCTCTCTCATTGAACCCCGAACCCACCTACGGGGTGGAGATTATCTTTACTTCATAGATGAGGAAACTGAGGCCCAGGAAATTTAAATAAGTTGAATATTCAGGTATTAAGACATTAATTCTAAACCATCTGCTTTAGGCAGATTACATGAAATGTAGACATATGGTGTCACTTCCAGCAGAACTCAGATGACAGACAGAAGGAAATCGTCCCAGCTCACCACTGACCGAGGGCCGGAGTGGGTCCCGGTGCCTCACATGCATCGTCTGGGGGTGTCCTCTCAGGGGGGCTGCAGAAGTGAAACACGACGTAAGCGAGTCTAGTAACTCGCCCAAGGTCACTGGAAATGGCAGGACAGGGACCTGACCACAGGTCCATGTCAGCATGAGCCGCCCCAAGCACATGGCACACTGGCGCTATGTGCTGAGCACTAGCCATGAGTCTGGTGGCCCTTGCACCAGCTGCACGCTGCCTGGGCCGGGCCTTCCCTGGGCCCTCCTGTCTCTCCCTGGCTATTCCCATCAGCCAGTGTCCCCACGGCTCTGCTGTGAGAACGGCCACACCTGGACCTGGGCACAAGTTGAGGCTTGGCTTTTGGAACAAGGCCAGGGTAGGGCAGGGGGAGCAGAGGGTGGGGACCCTCTCAGTATCCCTTCCTAAAAATGGGGATGTTTAGGCTACTGCAAGGGCAAATGAGAAAAGCCTGGGAAAGTTCTTACGAGTGGGGAAGTGTGATCAAAAGGTAAGGGGTGGGTACGGTTGACTATGTTTCGTACTACGGGTATGTTTCCTTTTACCAACTGGGCATGGGCCCGCCCGCCCACCCCAGACCCGGCTTCCCCCTGAACAGGGAGATTTAGGAGTGAAGCCAAAGGGACTCTGTGCAAAGCACCCTCAACCAGGCACTTACCCTCCCAGCATCCCGGAAATAAGGGCGCTGCCCCCAGTCTCAGATGAATACAGAGGCTCAGAAGGGGCAGTGACCCACCAGGGCACGTGGTGGTCACATAGGGGAGCCTGGCTCACCAGACAGGAATCTGTCGGCAAACCTCCCCTCCCATCCCCAACACCACCCTGCATTACACAGTCCCAACCCGAAACCATGCAGGCAGGCTGGCGTGGCGAAGTCCACCTGTGCCTGCCGCCCTCCCACTCCCACTCCCCCACCGCTGGCGTGGCAGGCAAGCACTTTACCCCCTTCTCACCCGTTCTCTACGGGCAGACACAACCAGGAAGATGCACGTCATGTAGGTGTTCTTACTCCACCTCTCTTGTTTTCGTACAAAGGCAGCACACCTGAGGCGTTGATCTCTACGCTGCTGCTGTTGTTTCACTAAATGGCCCATCCTGGGGACCACCCGCAGCAGTGCATGCAGATGGCCCTCATCCTTTTTCACAGCCGTACAGTGTTCTTCCCACCAGGGCTTGGCCCCCCCGTGAGCCTCCATAAATGGCCCATTCACATGATAATATTGATAAGTGGCAAAAACTTCTTTGGAAACCATTTCATTCCATGGGGACAAAGGCCCAGAGAAGATTATCCAATGTGTCAGTTGCAGTACAGGCCTTACTAGCCTCCTTTCTTAGTGGCCTTGACCTTGACAGGGTTCCAACCAGGAAGGGCAGGTGCTGCAGGCCAGAGCGCCCCCCTCCGCTGCTGATTCCTGGAATCCACTTAGAGTGAGCCCACCACCTCAGCCACCACACCCTCAGATACCTCGCCCACGTGGTGGCAGGTAACCCGGGACGTGGCCTGGTCACCGGACCCTGAGAACCCCAAGGCACAGGATGAGTCAGAGTGGGGCCTCCCCCTCCCCTGTGCCCCCCAAGGGTATCGCCACCTGCAGCATCTAGAGGCTGGGCTCTGAGTCGGGGCACAGAGCCTGGCCCCAAGGCAACTGGGCTGCTCATGAGACCGCTGGGTCTGTTTGCTCCTCTCCAAAATGGAATGACAAGGGGACCCACACGTTAGTGTTTGGGAGATTCGGGCCTCACTGCGTTTACATCAACTCCCACAATCCTCTGCAGGGGGAGGCATGCTATCCAGCCAGGGAAAGCACCGGTCATGGCAGGTTTAACCCCTTAGTGGTCACTTTCCAGATTGCTGGCAGCAGTAATGACAACAAAGGAAAGTCGGAAGTCTGGCCAAGGTCATAGGCCTTGAAGTACAAAGTCACCTGTGCCCGAGGGCAGAGGTACAGGACCCTCTAGCCACGTGACCTCAGGCAAACCCTTTTCCCTCTCAGGTCTCAGAGGCCTCGCCTGTGAAATGGGAGGGAAGGACCCCCGAGGAGAAATCCTGGGCCCCATCCAGCACTGGGATGTGAAGGTCCTGCCCGATTCAGGAGGGGCTCCCTGGCCTGTGTCCCCACGTCCCCCAGGGGCGACGGCGTCCCACCCGGGCTCTGAGGACACAGTGCCCCTTCCCAGTGAAGACCCTCCACAGCTCTGCAGCCACCTCTCCCCATCGACGGGAGCGGAGCAGCTCTGTGGAGAGGCTTTTAAACCTTTCCGGTCGCAGCCTGTATCGATCAGCCTTGTTCCTTAATGGGATTCTTCTGTGCTCTCTGCCCGCCTCCCTCCGCCAGCCTCCATTACTCTGGGCCTTTGCTGCTTCACACCTGCCTCTTTGGGGCCCTTGACTCTGAGCAAGGCTCCTTAAAGGGGGGCGGGGGGGCAAGAAGACAAACAAGCCACACAAGACAGGCTGCCCTCTGGGAGGCTGGGGTTCCTGAACCTCCGCCTGTCACAAAGGATGGCTGATTGCCGAGCTCCCTGTCCTTGTCTGAGAGGCTGCTGGCTATTTGGTGGCTGGCCGTGTTGGAGTCAGGCCCTCTCCTGAGACTGGCTGAGCCTCAGCCCCTCCTCCCTCTCCGGCCAGGTCCTGGTGAATGGGAACCCCCGTAGGTGGATGGCCTTGCCATAGCACCGGAACCTTCTGTCCCTTGTTGCCAAAAAAGCCACCAAAAATGTCATTTGTAAATGTTCCACCGCCACCTCCTCCCTGGGCTCCCAGTCTTTGGGTTACGAGGTGACAGGGGGCCCGTCTGTTGCTATGGATTCAAACTGACGGCACCTCGAAGTACTTCCTGGCTTCCTGACATCCTCCACAATCAAGTCAGTAAGAAACCACCTCACCCTGCTCTTTTTAGCTTTTATATTTCAGGTCAATGTGAGACCGAAGCCCATCAATGACCCTCTTAATGGGCTGCCAAAAGGCGCAGCACTAAACAGGACTAGTTTCGAGATGGATCCAGGGAAGTTCCTGGTGGATGAGCCACATTTTCTCCCCACACAATGCAGTTTTTTATTCACACGGCTGCACCGTCTGCCTCAGTTTCAGCTGTTGCCTCCCCATGACCACAGGGGGCTGCATTTCTGTGCCCAGTCCTGACCGTTATGCCCGTTGGTTGCAGACACTCCAGGGCAGCATCCAGGGCCGGCCCTGAAGAGCCGTCCCTGTGTGCGCAGCCCCTTCTGTGACCCCTCCAGAGGGGCGTCCTCACAGTGTGATGCTCCTGACTGCCAATCAGTACTCCAGTTGCAAGTTACATGCCAGCTGCCCTCGCCTCACAACCTCCAATAGCCCCCTTCTCCGGCCACCAACAGAGTGGCGACTATGGTCACTCCCACTTTGTACTGGCCTCCGGGATGCCTCTGCGGCTGCCTACACCCCTCCTCCCTCCAGGCCCGGGAGGGAACAGGGCTGCCCGCGAGCTGGCCTTCTGCGGCCACACACAGCTCACTGCGGCGGGCCGTAAACCACCGCGCGGAGCTCGGAGCCCTGTCGCCGCTCTCGCCCACATCCTCTGGGGGACTCGGCAATGGGGACAGAGAAGGTGCCCGTCCAGGCTTCAGAGGAGAGAGAGCGTCACGAGGCCACGGCCAAGGGGGCAGGGTGGGGTCTGGGGAGGAGCCCGTTTTGGTTTTTGGGGTCTGGGAGGGAGCCAGGGAGCGCAGTGGTTAAGAGCGCAGACTGGGGAGCTGGACAGGCCTGAGTTTAGTCTGGGTCTGCTACTTCTCCGTTCCGTGATTTTGGGCCAGTGGCTTAACATTTCTGTGCTGCTGGTGTCCTTACCAGTAAACTGGGGGTCAGAACACTGCCCGGTTGAGGGGCTGGTGGGAGGTCTCCTGGGATAACACAGGCAGAGCCCGGCCTGCATGCCTGGGCCAAGGACAGCTCAGGACCCTCTTCCGCGGTTGTCATCATCACTGCGCATGCGCCTGCCCGAGCTCTGCGCCAGGCGCTTCCCAGCGCTTCTCTGTACATTATTAACTAACTCATCAGGTCCTCAACAGAGGGACCGCTAGCCAGTCATCACGACAGTTCCCAGAAAATCCCCGGCACAACCGAGAACTTGACGGACAGCAGAGCTGGGCTTAGAAGGCCCTTCTGTCAGAGGGCGGGGAGGGCGGCTGCAGGTGAGCTCGGCCGCGGGCTGGGCCGCCGCCGCCGAGCAAATGGGCCACACACTGCGCGCGTCTTCTTGCCTGGCTTCTTGAGCTCTTCCTTTTCGCACTTGTTTTTTGAGGTGACGTTCACATAACATAAATTAGCCATCTTCCAGTGAACAATTCAGCGGCATTTAGCGCATCCACCGTGCTGTGCAACCGGCACCTCTACCCAGCTCCAGAACACGTGCGCCGCCCCAGCAGGACGCCCCGGCCGGTGGCAGCCAGTCCCTGCTCCCCTCCCGCAGCCCCTGGCAGCCACCATCTGCTCTGTCTCCACGGAGTGGCCTGTTCTCGACAGTTCGTGTAAGCGGGACAGTGCGGCGTGTGACCGCTGGAGTCTGGCTTCCTGCACTTAGCTGGCGATTCGGAAGTCCGCCCACGTTGCAGCACGTCACAGCACTTCTTTCTTTTCATGGCTGGATAATGTTCCCCCACGCAGACCTAACATACCTTATTTCTCTATCCTTCGTCGACGGCCACGTGGGTTGCTTCCACTCCAGGCGGTTGTGAATCATGCTGCCGTGAATGCGGGTGTGCAGTGCAGTCAGACGTGCTGCTCGCACACCTGTCGCTTTGCAGTTCCTGCCTCTGGGCCTTTGCACCTGCCCGTCTATCCCTGGTGCCCCCTTTCCCTGCAGAGGACCCCTGCCCACACGTCAGAGCTCAGCTTCACACCACTTTCTCCAGGAAACCTCCTTGCTCTACCTGGATAGGCCGGCGGGCTTTTCCCAGAAGGTTCCCACCGCTCCCAGCCATATCCCGGCAAGCCCTTCTCCGTGTGGTTGTAGTGGCTCGTGGGTCCACCTTTGCTGATGAGGGTGGGGCTGTGATGGCTCCAACCTCCACTGCCTCCTCAGAGCCAAGCAAAGGACTGGGTGCACAGTAGATGCTTCTAAAACGTTTGCCGAATCACTGACTGACCGTCACCTCTGCAGGCCGTCGTGGCAGCCTCATGGGGGTCCTGCCCCGGGAATGTCACCAGATTGCAACTGGCCTGAGGGAGGGGAGCAGCCACCCTCAGTTAATATTCTGTGGTGAAAGGACCCCTGGGAGACTTGTTGATTAAAAATACAACATGAAAATGGAAGCAAAGCTGCCATTAAAAATGATTAATTAGAGGCCTGCTCATTATTCTGTTTGGGACAATGCTATTAATATTAATGACCCTTAAAAATATTTTACATACAGACTCTTATGCTTTATTTCTGCCCTTCCTATCATGTGGTCTCATCCCTTATCCAGCCTCTGCAAAGCCCGGATTCTTCCCCTAAATTGTCCTCTCTGGAGGGCACCAGGCCAGAGCTCCTGCCACTCACTTGGTCGGGGACTGTCACCATTGTTCTGCCCACCCCCACCCACTGGCCCTGGGAGGCTCTGGAAGGGTCGCCCCCCCTTCCAGCCAGGAAGCAGGGACTCGGTGCCTGTCTGCGGCTTCATCTGGTAGTGACGCAGCAGGCTGGGAAGAGGAGGACAATCCCTGCCCATGGCGGAGGGAGCAAAGATGACTGACGTTCATCGGGCACTGGGTACGCCACAGGGGCTTCCACGCACGAACTCACTGGGCCCTTGCACACATTGGGAGGCAGGCACCATGGCGGCCTTTCTCTGTGGGCATGTGAGCACGACTACATCAGTGTGTCCCCAAGAACAGACAACCATGTCACCTGGCTCCCGTGCATGCACACCTGAACTTGTGCATCAGGGTGCGTGCACACACACGCACACACACACACAGACCTTCATGGCCCTTTTTAGTAAATAGCTCATATAAAAATGTTTTACAAAGCATCAGAGGTTAAAAGAATCCCTCACCTTACCCCACAGGTGCACTCCTGTGGCTATGATCAGGAGACCAAGGCCCAGAGGTGAAGGTTAAATGACTTCTTGAGGTCACACAGCTAGGAACTGGCAGACTATAGGATATGGTGTTTATTTTTAAATGCAGATTTATTCAAACTCCAGGCTAACGGCCTTCTGATCTGTTGTGATGGGAGCCTCTCCCAGCCTTTCCAGGGAGCAGGCTGGCGTTCTCCACGCCCTCCTAGCTCAGGGCAGCCGCCCTACTCCTGCTGGTGGCAGTGTCTGCAGTCACAGCTAGGTGTGCTCCTCACCTTGTCGGATTGCTGCAATCTCTCTTGATGATCAGGCGGTCTTCCCCAGCCTCCTCGTTCTGTCTTCAGTCCTCTTTAATTAAACAGCAGCTCTCCCTGGAAAGCAATTGAATTATCCAATTATGTGCTCCTAACCTGATTGCTATCATCGCCAGGGACCCGGTGACTCAGGTGTTGATGGGGCTCAAACAGGAACCAGCATGAATGAGCAGCAGAGACGGTTGTAACTTCAACACCCACTTCCCGCCCTGCCCCCTCCGCCCAGGGAGCTGCATGTGGTTGGTCCTGAATAGTGACCAGTGCAGAACCCCGTGACTGCGGTGCCCGGGGCCTCGCCTGCCACTACGCTCTCCTGAGTGGCTGCTTCCCTGCTTGTCGATGTCGGCAAATGACAGGCGGGGAAGCACAGCCCCCCAGATTCCCCATCACCCCATCTGGACCCCCTGGACCTCTGTGTGGCCCCAGCAATATTCTGCCCCTCCCTGTTTTTGTGCAGATCTGTACCTCTCCAGAGGGCGCCCTGCCAGAGCTGGCGTGGAAGACGAAGCCTGCTGTCACTCGGCCACTGTCTCTCTGCCTGGCCTTGACCCTGAGACCTTAGCCTGGAGGCGTCTAATTTGCCCCCACCTTCTGCCAGGGCCCAGCTCCCATCTCTGCTCAGAGGACAGTTCCAGGCATATTTGTGGAAGAAAAGAAAAACTGTTAAAATCAAGTTCTAGTATCGTGTGCATGTAGAGTAATAACCCTGTTGTTGAATGTTTCTCATGTAGCAAGTGCTAGGTGCTTTTAAATTACATGGAATTGGTTTCAAGTTTTGCTTTTTTTAAATTTTCTTCCAGCCACGTCCAGGTTCTGGTCTATTGACTATTGCTTTTTTTAAAAATTATGTGTATTGTGGTAACATTGCTTAGTAGCATATAACTTTCAGGTGTACGGTTCTATAAGACGTCATCTTTCAACTGCATCGTGTGCTCACCACCCAAAGTCCAATCTCCTTCTGTCACCAAATATTTGACCCCCTTTACCCTCTTTATTCTCCCCCCAACCTCCTACTTTTTGCCTTTTAATGTGAAAAAAATTGCAAACCTACCCAAGAAGAGTACAATTAACTCCCGTACCCTTCACGCAGATTCGCTAGTTGCCACCTGTTGGCCACGTGCGTCTCTTTGTGCACCCATCACCCTAGTCGCAGTGGTAACCGCCTCGCTGAGTCATCTGAGACTGTTTCATTAGCGTAAAAGTAGCCATTTTAAAGTGGACAGTCCTGTGGCCTTTGGCACGTTCACCACGTTGCACAGCCACCACTTCCATCTTGTTCCGAAATGTCTCCGTCACCCCAGAGCAGCACCATGAGCCCTCCAGGGACCGCCCCCAAAGCTGCCTGCACCCCAGTCCCAGGAAGCTGCCCGGCTTCCTGCCGAGGACCTTCTCCCTCACAGCCTTGGGCTGGGGTCAGGTTCCAGACTCTCATGGGGATGCAGTATCACCCTCCAGAGAGAGCGTGTGTGCGTTTTGCTAATTTCCCCAATATTATTCTTTTTGGCAATTTTATTTTTTCTCTTAACAAGGATCCAGTCCAAGGCTCCACATGCATCGAGTTACTCTGCCTCTTTAACCAAGACCAGTCCTTGGACCTTGAAAAATGTATACATTTATAATGTGATTATAATTATACTTATTGTAATATATTTAACATATTAATTTTAATACATTAATTTTAACTAAATCTGAGTAATACTTAATTTATATTTAATATAATTATAATAAATATATTATATTATTTATTATCTATAAAGCTTTAATTTTGGAAAAATTTTAGATTTATAGAAAAGTCACAAAGAGCCCTGGCTGGTATGGCTCAGTGGATTGAACACTGGCCTGTGGACCAAAGGCTCGCCAGTTCGATTCCCAGTCTGGACACATGCCTGGGTTGTGGGCCAGGTCCCCAGTAGGGGGCGTGCGAGAGACAACCACATTGATGGTTCTCTCACTTTCTTTCTCCCTCCCTTCCCCTTTCTCTAAAAATAAAAAAATAAATAAATAATCTTCAAAAATAGTCACAAAGAGTACAGTTCCCCCAGTCGTTATCATCCCATATAATCATGGTACCCATGTCAAAATGAAGAAATTAACATTAATACGCATTGTTAACTGAACTTCAGACTTTGGATTTCACCTGCTTCTCTATTAATGTCCTTTCTCCGTTCCAGGGTCCCACTCTGCACACAGCTATGGCCATCTTTCGTGAGGCTGAGCGACTTGAGGTTCCTCGCAGACATGTGTGGTTTTGCATTTCCTCAGCACCTGCGTGATGCAGGCGCGTCATCGCCTCCCTGGAGAGAACATGGGTCAGAGGTGGCGTGGCGTGGCCAAGATCACGCTGAAACCCAAGAGGCTGTACTCAAGCCTGTCAGTCTGCTTCCCTCACTTGCTCTCTGCCATCTGTGTCGTAAACGGCACGTATACATTCTCTCCCTTGCTCACACACACACATGCATCACACTTACACACACTCAGACACTCACAGCTTTATGGCCACATTCCACAGCTGGCCAGCATAAGAAGTTTTCACAAAGCGTCAACTGTGGAAAGAATCTCTCCCTCTACCCACCAGGTGCGTTCCTGAAGTTAGCCGGAGGAGAGTCCGCTGGGACATGGGCAGGTACTGACTGACTGCTTGTGCTAAATGCTTTGCATGTGGTTCTTCACAAGATCAGGACACAGCTCTCAGTGGGAGGTGGGGTTGTACCCATCTTACAGATGTGAACATTGAGTCACAGAGAGACGTGACACATTCCAGGTCAAACGGCCAGGTAGTAGCAGAGCTGGGACACAAGCTCTGCCCCTTTTGCCCCCACTACCCTGGTCCTTAACCTCCAGGCTGGACGCGCCTCCAGGTCCTGGAGTGCCTCAGTCCGGTGGCAGTCAGGAACACCGGTGTGGGATGGCCGAGAGGCTCTGGGGTCTGGCGGAGCAAGGCCGCTCACTATTCTGTCTCAGGGGCTCTTTTGCCTCGAGAAGCAGGTGCCACCTTGTCACTCACACGGCATATGCTAATCCTGGGGCTCCGCTTTAATAGCGAGTCCAGCTGGTAGGAGCTTCGCTTTCTGCGAAGTGTGAACGCTGTTGCCATGGAATGCAGCCTTACACCCAGGGTGCAGGGATCGCCGGCAGGAGAACCCGCTCTGGGCTGTGCTTCCCATGCCCAAACCCCACTTTCCTCCGTGCGCGGCCCTACCGATTTTCCTCCTGGCGCTGACGACCGCCGCACGCAGGACGTCCAGGCGCTCCACACAGCGCCTTCCCCGCCCCCACCCGGTGTGTTTACGAGCCGCCCCCTTTGGGATGGGAGGGGGATGAAATAGCTCCTTTCCCCACTGTGCACGAAAATAGCATGGGAGTCGAGAGTGGAGCAAGATTGATCTCACATGCCAAACATCAATGCCTCGCTGTCAATAGCGTGGCTGTCCCTAAGCTGCTCCTCTGCCACCCTCAGTTCCTGTTAAAACTTGGATGTAGAAGTCCCTTAAAGGAAAGGTGGGTTGGGGACCCCAGTAGCGTTCGGCTTGGTGTACACATGCACATACACGGGACTGGTCTTCTCCACACATGCTGTGTGGTGGCCAGGAGCCCAGTCCTGGGCTTGCTCCCTACTACTAGCTGGGTGACCTTGGGCCAGTGACTTTCCTACTCTGAGCCCTTTTTCTCATTGCGAACAAGAGGGAACAAATGGCTACAGCACAGAGCAGCAGGTGTGCCGGCGGTCATTCAGGAGACAGGGGGCCGCGCCCACCAACTGCTCACTGCTCGGTAAGGGGAGCTGTACCGCCAGCTCCTTTTCTTCCTAGGACTTCCTCTCCTGCCTCCATCCTTCCCTCCTCTGCAAAGGGGGTGGGAGTGAGGTTGGAGGGGGTGAGGCCACCATACGCCATCAGTGGTCCCTGCTTTCAGTTCTCCCCACCTGGGAGGGGACGGGAGCCATGTGCCCAGACAGCTGCCAGGCAAGTCAGCCCACGATCACGACACACGCCAGCGTATGTGGAGTATGCGGCACGTGCAGTTCAAACCGGGCTTCATGCACAGTCTCTGCTGATCCTCAGATCGATCTTGTGGGGGAGGGGTGGTCCTTAGCCCCATTCTGCAGATGATGAAACCGAGCTCAGAGAGCTTAGTTAATGTGTCCGAAGCCACACAGGGCCCGAGCACCGGGGCTGGGATTTGACGCTGGTCGTCTGTAGAGACATGAGCTTCGTTACCACACTGTGCCGTGTCCCCACCGAGCAGTCAGGGCCTCGGGGTTCTTCCAGGACAGAAGGCCGGGGACAGCCCCCCAGAGGAGCACCATGGAGCCTCTGAAGCCATGGCAGACATCTTGGAGACCCGTGGAGGCACAGGGCCCAGGCCTAGGGCTCAGATCCACCCTTCCCCTACTATTTTGTCCCCAGTGGAAGACAGGGGCACCCAGGTGTGTTTGGGGGTAGCCGGGTTCCCACCAACGGGAGTGAGTGGGGCCGGTGGGGTGTCGTGATGGGGATGGTTGAGGCAGGCAGGGCTGGGATTGAAGGGCCACAGGGAACCGTTGTTTTCTAGGCGACAAGAACCTGAGTGTGGCCGGCTATGGAATAAAAGGGAAGGCGGGGGCCTGGGGATGACGTAATCAAAGACAGGTGTCAGGAGCTGACAGTCCCCTGGCGCTTTCCATGTGGCATCTGTTTACTGACTGGGGACATCCCTAGACTGTTAACGTCTCTTTTCACCTCCCCAGCTAACACGTACGCCCGTGGGGTGCAGTGGAAGAGCCCAGTGCTTGGGTCTTGGGGGCCATAGGGTCAGGGCGTCCAACGATGTGGCGGTGCCACCACCTCCTGCTGTCCACCAGCCAGCCCTCCATCTCCAGTCCCCCTCCTCTGCTTCCTCCTCTGGTCGAGCACTCAGTGTCATGAGGGATAGCGGGATGCGCCAGCCGAGCCAGCCCGGGCCCAGGGTGCTGCGCGTGGGGCGCGAGACTGCATCTCGTCTTCTGTGTTGGAGTTCTCAGCGCCCTCAATCCGCCGTGGGAACTCCAGACGGGTGGGAGAGCTGGGCGGGCTGCTGTGATTAGTAGTGAAGCCAAGTAACACACACATAGGCCTGTCTCTCTGTGTCTTATCGGGACGCTCAGAAGACCTTTCAGAGTGGTGGCTGTCAGAGCCTCATGCACACCTCGGCAGAGCTGACAGCTGAGACATCTACTCAGGGGAGGGGGAGGGGGCAGAGAGAGAGAGAGAGAGAGAGAGAACGTGCACCTCAAGAACTAGAAGAACTTGATTTTAATATCGCAGTTAGCAGCTATGCTGATTCCATTAATCCACTAATTACTCAGCCTTACCTGTGCACACAGGAGTCATTTAAAATCAGCAGCATCAGCCCCCTCTTCTTACTCGCCACTTGCTCACCCATTCATTCAGCAAATACTTACTGAGCACCTACTATGGGCCAGGCCCTGGGATGCCTGTGTGGACCAGACAGGCAAAGCTGTCCCACGGGGAGCTTGTAGTCCGTGGGGATGTGGGGAGGGGCCTGGTAACCAGGAAACTGTGGTGCCCTGTGGGAGGACTCTGTGGGAGGGCTCCGTGGGAGGGGAAGCAGAGGCTCCGGTGGGAGCGATGAGTTTCCTGAGGGCAGAACAGTCCTCGTCTGTCGTTCCCCAGACGAGGCCCATGGAGCAGCCTCAGTGGGGCCTTGGGTGAACAGCCATCACCTTAAACGCCTGAGAGGGGTCAGCCCTGGGTACTCACAGTCCACACTGTTGCTGTCCTCATCTCCTGCTTGTAAATGAGGGGACTCAGACAGACGCTGCTTCTCACAGTGGGGTAATGAGGGGTGGGGTGGGGATTCGCACCTGTTCTCTCCCGAGGTCTTAGTCCCCCTATGCCTCTTTGTTCCAAAGCCAGGCCTCTTCCCATCAGCACCTGCTGCCTTCTTGATAGCCTGGGGCAGGCACAGGCTGGGTGAGGAGGGGCCGGGAGGAAGGAGGAGGAGGGGAGGACAATCAGGGTCAAGATTACCTAGCATCTTGTGACGCTGAAACCCAAGGGCCCCCTGACTCAGCAGGATATCAGTAACCCTGGCCAGCCCTTGGAGGGTGGCCCTGCCGGGGCCCAGGAGGGCAGCAGGGCCCACGCCACTGTGCTCACCATGCCTGTCCCCCATACAGGGCTGGAGCTCCTCCTGGAGCAGAGGCTGGTCTGCCTCTCCAGCCCCAACACAGAGCTTAGCATACAGTAGGCACTCAATAATAACTGTAGAGAGAAACAATGAATGGATAGGTGGGTACGCAGACTGATCCTTAAATTTCCCCAAAGCATTGCTACTTTATCATCTGGGTCATTGCTCATAGGATGTGCTCTGTAAACGCAGGTTGCTTGGTTCATAGTTAACATTGCCCTCAATTAGAAGCATTTCCCAAGCACCTATTTGTATTTGGTGTGATTCTGGGCTCTCTATGGGGTGGACGGAGATCCATCCCCTGTCCCAGGCAGACATGATGAATCCATCGCCAAACAGCCATGACTAATAGACTGCGGCACTATGGTCCCACAACTGGCGGTCCCTCTCAGCACAGCCCGCTGGGCAGTCAATATTGCCCGTGGGAACTGACCCCTTCTCTCTGTCCCCTGCACAGAGTCTGTCTGGGAGAGAGCAGCCAGGGCAGCCAGTGGAGCACGCCCTCCTCCAGCAGAAGCCATTCTTCTCTGATTATATAGTGCAGAGCGGTGGATGTGCCTGGCTGGGGAGAGGTTTATGGTGACAAGAACTCACAGGCCCTGGAAGGCCGCCATGACTCTGTGGGTGGGTGCTGTGCTCCGAGGCACCTGCAGGACTGGAAGTTGTCTTCCAAGGGGGCCAACCCAATGAACTGGGCCCTGTTGGGTGCCTGGGGGTGGGGTCTTCCTGAGGCCACCCGTAGGGGACTCCGTAGGACAGCAACCAGCCCCATCACCCCAAACTCGGGGCTCTGTGTGTGTGTAGGTAGGTGCGTGTGTGGTCAGCAGTGATAATTAGAGCAGTTAACCACCTGCGGCCACAGGTGCTCACCAATCCAAGCAGGTGCCAGGAGAACACAGGAGTGGGTCCGGGGGTGGGGGGGATGCCGCCACTGTGCCAGGAGCCAGCCCAGGTTGCTGCTGGCTGGAGGGTTCCAGGAAAGGGTCACAGGTGGCTTGGAAAACAGGTGCTGGGGGCTCCTCTGGGGACTGAGGGCCGTGGGCCTTACCACCTGGTAAGTGATGGGGCGTGTTCGTGTCTCGCAAACAGGGTCTATGCTCCGTGCACGGACCAGTTGCACAGCAGCAGTCACCGTCTTGTGCTGAGAGGCTCTTTCTGGAAATGGTCCCGTCCCGCTTGGCTAAGGAGTTCCAGTCTCATCCTCGAGTGCCCCGGGCCCCACAGGCACGCCGCAGTCCCTCGGCACACGTTGGGCCATTTAGCTGCAGAAGGACAGCTTCCCGCTGTACGCTGTGCAGAGGATTCTGGAGCCGTTCCAGGCCCGTTCACCCACTGCTGCCTCTGCGTTACCCCATGGCCAGGCTGTGCGCTGCCCGGGCCTCACCTGCGTGTGCCCAAGGCGTGTTAATGTCAGGCTTCTAACAAGCCAGCACTCGGCACGCGTGTCTCCTCTCCCTGGGCAGTCGTTGTTCTATGGATCATTCAGAGAAACGTTTGTCCTGGGGGAGATTAGACCCCAGCATCTGGAGGACCAGGGGCAGGGGTTCTCGTTCTTCTGGAGTGGTAGTGCAGAGGGGGGCGGGACCCTCAGGCAGCACTAGCTCATCCCACTCATGTGCCGGATGAGATCTGTGGCCCCGGAGAGAGGGACAGGGTCTGAGCTGGCACGGTGGGGGTCCAGGGCGCTGGCTCTGGGTCCCACAGGCCTGGGTTTGCCCCCTGGTGTGGGGTTTGCAGCAAGTTGTTTTGCCTGTCTGAGCCTCCACATCCCGTCTGCAAGGCGGAACCAAGTAAGGGCACCTCCCCCAGGGGGCGGCCCATGGTGCATCACAGCCGATCAGGACTTCTTTAGAGAAAGCCCTGCAGTCTCCTGGACTCTTCGGCCGAGGATCACGACTGCTGCTGTGAGGACCCACAGAGAGAGAGTACAGGTGGCCTCGGGGACGGGCAATGCTTCTGGCTTCACACAGGTGCCCCAAGGGCTCAGAAAGTTAGTTAACCTGGGCAGGACAGGGGCACATCACCCAATGCCACCTGGTATCACGCCCCCTTTGGCTTCTGGTGCCGCCCCAGTTTGGCTGCCTCATGAGTTCCGAGCCAAAGGTGGCATCTCCCCTTCTCGGTGGGCCGAGCATGTCCTGGGGCTCACGGGGACCCTGGGGAGTTGGAGGAGCGTCCTGGCAGTGGGCACAGCATGAGATGTCCTAGAGGTTGTGGGGACAGCCAGCAAAGTCCATAGAGCGAGGGGACAGTGGCAGCTGCAGGCTGTCTCCACCTGTTAGGCCAAGGGTCGTGCCGTGAGAAATCAGACAGGTTTCCAAGGTCAAGAGTCACACTTTGTGACTGATGGTAGCTGCACTGTCCTGGGGCTTCTGGCAGAGAGTGAGCACGAGCGAGGCAGAGGAAGCGACATGCCCGCACACCCAGGAGCCCCCAGACGCACAGGCATGAGCAGTGGCTGGTTCTGCCTGTGCAGCCTTTGGACCAGAGACCTGCTGTCTGTCAAAGGTGCTCTGGGCACCCACTGGGCACTAACGGTGCTGAAACCCTAGCTGTCTGCTGGTCCCCCGGGAAGGTGGCAGGGGGCAGCCCTGGAGAAGGAGTTAAGCAGCTTTGGGGCTCGGGAATGAACGGCACAGTCCCCCGTGGAAGGAAACCCAGCCGTGTGGGAGTAGGGGTGGCCCAGTGGCATGTGCGCCCACGCAGCAGACCTGTTCTGACGGCCCACCCTGCTGCTCCCTGGCCATGTACCCAGGAGAAGGGCTGGGCCCCTGGGTCCCCAGGCCTGCTATCGAGTGGGGACTGAGATGCTGGTGCGCTGCAGGCCTGTTGGGGAGGGAACCGTCCGGGAGTGTCTGCTCAGTTCAGAGAGCCTGCACCCATGACCCGGCCGTGAGGCCTGGACACGAACACCGGCCCGCCCTCAGTCCTACCCAGGTCACCCAGCACAGACTCAACCTGCGTGTCCTCCCCTGCACAGCGGGGAGGGTGACAGTGTCTTTCACAGGGCGGCAGGAACACAGGAGGCCAGGACATCTGCGGACGGCTGCGGAAGGCCAGAGCCACCTGGTGTTAAGCGCTTCCTAGAAACCAGCAGCTCATTAAACCCTTACACCGAGCCTCAGCATTGGACACCAGCATCACGACTGTTTTCCAGAGGAGGCACGGGGGGCTTGGTGAGGGGAAGCCTTTGCCCAGGGCACGTGCCACTCCCACGGCTACCACTCACATCGACTGCGCCCTCACCATGTGCTTCATGCTCGTTGTCGTGGGCAAGTTTTGCAATAACCCTAGAAAGAGAGACCTTTACTCATCTTGCTTTCATTTGAGTAAACTGAGGCAGGAAGGGACAGTAGCTTACTCCAGGTCACACTGCTAATTAACAGGAAAGGCAGGACTCCCATCCCAAAGTCACGTTCGGGAGCCCTGGGCCACTGCCACCGGTCACGCTGCCTCCCTGCAGAGCACGAGCTGTCCTCACCCAGCAGCCCGGGGCCCCTGCAGACCCACCTGCCTGGGAAATGGGGTCTGAGGGGTTCACGGGGCCTGGCCGCACCAGGCAAGGCAGGGCATGGCAGGGGCCTCGGGGCAGGAAAGCATTGCCTGCGCGCTCTGCCAGGGAAGTGGGCGCAGGGCTGGGGCTGGCACGCACAGGCTGCCTGAATGCCATTAGCCCCCTGCCTCCGGAAAAGAAGTTTATCCAACAAAACGCAGCGAGCAAAGAACACGCCTCCTCTGGGTGTCTGTGTAGGCGGCACACATCTCGGGAGATGTGTGGATGGAGGCGCCATATAAAATGCAATCAATTATGAATCACCATTACTGAATTAATCACAGCATGATTAATAAAGTAATAATAATTAATGGGAGTATGGTCTGGGTGTTAGAGCGGAGAACTGACAGAGAGGAATCAGGGTGCTTCTGGCAGCCTCTGCCACTGCCGGGGGTGGGGCAGGGGGCGGTAACCTTGCGGAAGGCCAGGGGCCTGAGTCTTGGCCTCTCTCCCCCGCCCCTGCCTTGGCCGTGGGGTGGAGGGCCAAGCTTGCCCAGAAGCCCCTAGAAGGTCCCAGGCTGGTTCCCAGCAGCTCACCATCTATTTACAGCCACATCTCAGCTGCTCAAGGTCAAGGGGACAAATCAAAATCTCAGTCTGGCATAGTGGAGACGGAGTGAATGAGGCAAGTGCACCTCTGGGTGGCTTTCGGGCTTCCCCGGCCTCTGATTGGTGGCGGGAGCTCGTTTCCTGGGCCCGTCCTTTTGTCTGTCTGCATGAGGATTTGCCGTCTCTCGGAAACCTTCAGAGGGCCTGGGCCCCGTGTTAGCTGTCGTGGCAACGCTGGTAGACCGTCTTTGCGTGGCTTTAGAATTTCCTGCTCCTCGTCTACCTCGCTGATGTGTTTTCTCGTGTTAGAGGCAAGCATGCAGGAAGAACACACACGAGATGCACGCCATCGCCCCGTCTCCCTGTTCATGCTTGAGTGTCCTCATCACACGTGTGTACATGTATGTCCATACACACATACCCTTTCATACACCTCCCTTTAAAGAGCCAGAGGGAAGACAATTAAGTGCGTTGTTCTGCGGTGCTTTCGATAGGAGAGCCCACACACACAGCTCAAATGAAAGCCACCGTGGAGCCAGCCCCGCCAATGAAGACAGGGACTAGTCTGCTGGTGAGAGGGAGCCGGCGATGATTTGGGGGGGCTCTGTGAACACTGTCCTGCCCCGGTGCTCGATTCCTTGTCATGGCCGGGGAGAGGTCATTTGTCATAAGGCACCATGATGAAGTTTAAACAAGATCATTCCCTAGCCACCTGGTCCCTACGTGGCTGGAATCCTATCTGTTCCCCATCCTGAGAGTCAGGACGTCACCGTTCACTCGAAAGGAAGGTGTCTCTTGGAGGCTTCTGTGGCCCAGTGTTGGCTCAGGATCAGCGACTACCTCCCTGGGCCAATCCCCTCATTATACAGATGGAGAAACTGAGGCCAAGCACAGGGGAGGGATGAGCCCAGGCCACATAGCTAGTTTGGGGCCAACCCCCCCCCCAAAAAAAAACCCCGTTACTCCGACTCTCAGTTCAGTGCTCTCTCCACCACCCCCAACTCCCAGGGTCTGGAGTGAGGCAGATGGAGGGCAGGCTCCGGGGCAGGCCCCTGAGAAAGCCAGTTGGCCTCCAAGAGTGCTGGGGGGGGCAGGGGTCTGAGGAGCGGGGGCTGCAGGCTGTTCCACAGCACACAGCTTTGCCTCCCGGTCACAGAAGCCACCTGGCAACGACAGAAGGACACACTCGGGCCCTGCACTGTGTTTAGAGGAAACACTGAGATGCATCCTCCTCCAGCCTTGTCCTGACAGCATCCGGACAGGTGGTGGTGGTGGTGACGGGAGAGCAAGGCGGTCCCCGGGGACTGGTGACCATGCCGGGGGGCAGCAGCGGGCTGAGGGCTGCCTGCAGGCCCAGTGCTCAAAAATCGAACCGAGACCTGACCTCTCTGAGAAGGAGTGTCTTCCTGTGGACGCTGTGTGGCCAGGGCCAGGGGCTGCAGGGTTCCTGCTCTCGGGGACAGCTTTGGGCAGTGGCCCCCCCCCGGGGGGCTGGGATCTGAGCCCCCAGGCAGGAGGAGCCGCCTGACGACCTTGTTTTGATCCCTCCTTAGAAAGGAAAGACTCACTATTCCCATCTCGCAGATGGGGAAATTGAGGCCCACAAGCAACCTGTGCTGGACCCCAAGTTAACCGGCCAGCCAGGCAGTGGCAGAGTCCCACAGGGGGGAATGTGAGGGGGCACCCAGAGGGACCTGCCTCCCAGGCCAGAAACTTCCTTAGCTGTGTGACCTTAAGCAAGGAACTTGACATCTCGAAGTGTCATCTCTACCTTGGGACCTGGCTGAGGGGAGTTAAGTCACAGAGCTATTGGGAAAAATCCATGGATAATACACAGATTGGTTTGCATGGAACCTGGCATAAAACAGCCATTCAATAAATGTCAAATAATAATAATTATTATTATTAAAGCACATGAGAGTCTTCAACCCGGTGCTCTCTGCCCGCTCTGTGACAGCAGCCTCCGTGTTACTCAGAGCACCGCCCCTCCACCAGCTCAAGCTGTGGGGGGGAGCCAGGCCCAGGGAAGGGTCGGCGAGGGCAGCAGGTGGTGGGAGGGTGGGGCACTGAGGTGCCACATCTTGCTCCCATTCCTGACACCCTCTGTGACCTTGGACGAGTCCCCTCCTTCTGTCACTGTCCCCAGGCTCTTTGTTCTCGACGCACCGAACGAGGGTGCTGTCTGCGGTGCGCTGCCCTGAGAGCTGGCCCTGGAGGAGGGCAGGAGCCCCTGGAAGCCACAGGCCCCCTGGAAGACCACGGAGGAGCTCTCCCCACCGCCCTGGGAGGCAGGCCGGCAGGAAACCTCCGTTCCAGGGGAAGGGGATGAAGAGCCCAGGCCGTCCGGGGTTGCCAACTGGGTGGCCTCTGCCCTGGCGGCTGCTGGAGTCTTCCCCGGCCCTCCTCCCGGGCTGGCCAGGGTCTAAGGCCCTCCTGCCCCCTGCCTCCCGGCTCTGTACTCCCTCTGAGATGGCTCGGCTCAAAAGCAGGGCCCATCAGGGTGGAGGCGGCATGTGTCAGCTGGTATTCAGGCTCTGGTTGTGCGCTCCAATCGCTCCCCCTCCCCATCTCCCCAAATCCACCCACCCACCCCTTTACCCACTGCTTGGGGCCTTCTGGGCGGCAGCACTTCGCAGAGGGAGTCAGAGCAGCAGCCTTGAGCCCTTGGCTGTTGGGGTGGGCGGACTGACTCACTGGGTCCCCTCCCCGGTGCCGCCGATGGGGCAGCCCCCACGCCCATTGGCGCTGGCGCCCTCTCAGGCCCCAGGGTCCGGGTTTCGGGAAGGGAAGCCGCAGCCCTGCGGCGCCTGACCCGCGCTGGCTGAGGATGCGCCCTGCGCGCGGGGACCCGCTGGCCCCCGGGCCGGGAGGAGATGCTTAAGCAGCGACCCCCCAGGGCAGGCTCGCTCCCGCGGCCGCCTGCGGGGGCCACCCTGGCCGCGGGCCCGCCGGGACGCCCCTGCTCGCGGCGCCCCTCCCGGGCCGTGGCGCGTCCCCCGAGCCTCGCTGTATTTCCTTCCTGCACCTTTAAGAAGACCGTTGCTCCGCGGTGGGATGGTGTGTTAAAGCCACACAGAGGAAGTTACGCAGCCCGGATCAGACCGAGAGATAAAAGCCCCGATGGTGATCGTGAGTGACGGCAGGAGGATTTAGCCTCGGCATTAACTTGGAGCGGAGTGCAGGGGGGCCGTGAAGCGCCCCGCCAACCGGCCCGCCCCGCGGGGGGGATGCCCCGGAGCCCCGACGAAACGTCGCGAAGCCCACCCGGGCCGGGAGCAGCCCGGCTCCTGAGCGCGGGTCCTCTGCACGCCGCCCCGGGGGCCCGAAAAGTTTGCACTTGTTAGCGGCGACCTCCCGCTCGGCCGGGGCGGGCGATGCTGGCGGTGCCGGCGGCCCCCTCCCCGGACCCGCGTCCCCGGGACGGCTGCGGGCGGCCCCCCCGGCGGCCGGAGGGCGACCCAGCCCCGCGCTGACGGCCCCGGCGGCGGCGGGAGAGGCGCGGGGACGGAGCAGCAGCGCGCAGCCCTCAGCCCGCGCCCCCACCCAGCGCCAGCCAGAGCGGGGAGGCGGTCCTCGGCCTCCCGGGTCTCCGCTCCGGGAAGCTGCTCCGAGCCGGGGTAAGGCGGGCGGGGAGAGCCCGGCCGGCGAGCGAGCGGGGGGAGCGCTGCTGCGGCTTTGCCAGCCTGGTTTCGTTTTTGAAGGGCTCCGGTGACCACGCAGGCTTCCCGACCGGGAGCCGCTGACAGCCGCCCGGCAGAGGCTCGGATGCAAAAGTTATTTGGTCGCGGCTGTCGCTGGCGGGGACTGGAGCCGGAGAGGGGCGTGTGAGTGTGCATTTGTAGCGGCGTCTTAAAGGAGTCGCTGGTCTTCCGCGCTGGCTTTTCCCCACCAGGGGCTGTTTCCATCGTGCGCGTGTGTGCACGCGCGTGTGTGCTGGGGAGGGATGTGGCTAGAATGCCTGGATGTGTTTGCGAAAGGGAAATTCGCCTTTCTCTCGCGCCACTCCTCCACCCCAATTTAACTGCCGACCTGTAGAGTCCCCTACGCCCCCCACCCCCTTCCCATCTCTCCGAAAACTGGGCGTGAATTGCACAGCAAACTCTGGGCCAGCCAAGACTGGAAACTTCTTTCCGTGCCGGGAGGGGTGGATTTCTGGGGGAGGGGTGGCGCAGGGACAGGCTTGGGGACGAAGTGGAATCGCACCTCGAACGGGGTGGCGCGCGGATGGGGGGCGCGGGAAGGCGGGAAGAGGACTGTGGGCTCGCGGGGTGGCCGGCTCCGGAGTAAGTTGCCCGCGCGCGTCCGGGGCGGTGGGCGGGGGTGGGGGGCGGCAGGGTCGCTGCTGGCAGCGGAGCTGGGGAGAAGGACGCAACTCCGGGCGCCGCGTCGCGGGGTGTCTTCCAATGAACGAAGGCTGTGCCCGATGAGGGGCACCCTCCGGCCGGCCGGGCCTTTATGAAGGGCGTGATTATTAATTGCCCCGGTGGCCTGCACTCAACTTCGGAAGACAGAAAGCAGCCGCGGGATTGCCCCGCACGTTCGCGCGCCGTGTACGCCGTTTGCAGCCGACCCGAAGCGCGGACTCCCCGGGACCCCTCGGCGCGCGCGGCTGGGAGCGGACCCGCCCCGGCCCCCTCAGCCCTTCCGAGGCCTCTTCCTCGAGCCGGGTCTCCCGCACTGAACTTTTCGGGGCTCCGCGGTCGTCGAGAGGGCGTGGGCTCGTCGGGAGGCGGAGAAGGGTCCTGTTCCGGGGCTGGGACACCGAGGCTCCGGCACCGGGATGCTCGCAGAGTCGGGGGTGAGAGGGGCACCTACGGAACCCCGCTCTGTGCGGGGAGGGGAGCGGACGGCCGGAAGGTGACCCCTGCGGGATCCCCCTTTTCCCCCCAGGCACCACCCCCGGGCAGGCACCTTCACCCTCCGTGGCTGCCCACACTGGGAAGGGAGTGGAAACCTCGGGGTAGCCGGGTCTGAGGAGAAGCCCCCAGCGCCCCCCTCCAGCGACCCCAGGGTCCCCGCGCCCACGGCGGCAAGTTTCCCACGAGGGCGCAGCCTGCGAGTCCGGGAGGAGCCAGCTCAGAGAGGCGCTAATTCAATAAGACAGAGAAATCGGAGTTCAGAAATCCTGGTAAAATCTAATTTTCGGGTTTTAATACCGTGGCTATCAGCCCCCTCGGCTCCGGAGGACTCTTAAAAGAAAATAAAGCGCATCGATTCCATTTGTTTCGGGGAGCTGCAGTTTCTTAATAATATCAGGTGGAGATTTATTTTCCAAGGAGAAAACGACCCACCGGGGTACCACGTCTTACTCTGAAATTTCCCGGCTGGCTTCTGTCTCCGCTTTCCGCCTCCCTGTTCCGGGGACTGTTGCGTCTCTCCGCCCCCTCCCTTTTTTTTTTTCTCCTTTGGCAAAAACCGACTGTAATATTTGCGTGCTGAGTTCACAATTCCCCCACGATGGCAGCAACGCCCAGCTGATTGACTAGTTGTAAACACACTTATTACCCCGCTCCCGCCAGATTTTGTTGTTGTCCGCCGTCCCCCCTCACCCCGCCCATTTTCCGGGGAACGCGTGGCATTTAAGCCCACAGAATTGCAATGCAATTAATAGATTTGCGAGTGGCCCCGCGCGCCCTTGCCTCCCGGCCCCCGGGCCTCCGGGCCTACGCGCCTCGCTGCCTCCAGTGCAGCGCCGGCGGAGCCCGGAGCCGCGGAGCAGCGGCTGGTCCTGAGGGCGGGAGGAAGGAAGCCCCCAGCCCGGCGCCCCAGGTGCCCTCCGCCGGCAGGAGCGCCCTTCGTGCCCGAGAACAGCCGGGCTGGCGGGGCTGGCGGATTTAATTAGGGACCTGCTGTTTCCTGGAGGCACAGAGCTCGCTTGGGTAGAGAGAGGCATCTAAACCTTTGCTGGCCGAGCTCTTTTATTTCTACTACATTTTCTCGGGTTGTAAAAACAATCGCCAGGCGGGTTCTTCCTGAGAGTTTTCTGGCCAGAAGTGCATTCAAGGCCGGGCGGTCGCGGTAACAGGTTCTTTTCCAGCAGCCAGAGGTGAGCCCTGAGCACGTGGTCCCCACTGCCCCTCTTTCATCTCCATCAGGAGCTGCTCTAGCCGCAGGAGGCGGGGGCAGGGGCCGCCTTAATTCAGATGGACCATCTGGCCCTGGAGCTTGGGAGTGCGGCTTCTCCTGGGGCATGCTGAGCCGCCAGACCCCCTTGGGACAGCGTCCTCCCCTCTGGTTGGTCCTGTGCGGCAGGGGTGTGTTTGTGTCCTGGCGGAGAGCAGGGTTTCACCTGAGTGTAGCTCCCTCCTCAGGGGCCCTCTGTGCTCCGTGGCTGGGGGGCGTCAGGTGGGAGTCAGGCTGGAATGGGCACCCCTCTGCAGCGGGTGGGGAATTGGGAGCCATCTCCATGGGGTGACACGGCCAGAATAATTAATCAGGTGGGCGGTCTGCTGGGACTCGCTGCAGTGACCTTTGCCCTGTTGGCGAGTGTTTTTGGTCGGGATCCCACACTGGCGGGACTCATGTTCCCCGGGAGACGGATGTATCAGGTGTCTGAGAGCACACTGCATCCCTGGAGCCCTGCTTTCTGCAAGATGACATTTGCCTTGGTTACCTCTGTTTGGGCTTTCAGATCACTTCCAGTAGCTTAAAACGGTAAAGCAATAACCACACTAACAGCGACCCGTTTCTAAACACGCCCTCTCCGGCTGCTGGCAGAGTTCAGTTTGGCCTCGGTCACAAAATCAAAATGACAAGCCACTGTCACTCGGGTTGAAGTCTTCAACATCCCCTGGTCTCTCGGAGGTAAAGGTGAAACTCACCACTTCCGAGTTTGCAGAGACGCTGACTGGCACCGGCTTCCTGGCCGTGGCCGCCCCTGGGCCGCCCTGTCTACGTGTCCCCGAACGCACGGCCCCACAGGCACTCATGTTTGCAGTCTGCCTCCGCTCGGACGTTCGCACTCCTCGGTCACGGTGTTGCAAAGCGACCATTCCATCCTGGCTCCTGGGGGCGTTGGAGGGGGTCGCTGACCCCGGGCAGGGCCCTTTGTTGACCTAACGCCCCCACGAAGTGAGGAAAAGATGCATCCCCTTCTAAATGATGCTCCTAGTTTCCAGGCGTGCGACTCCCGTATTATAAAAATAACCCAGTTTCCTCGGGAGGCCGCGCTAATGCGGCCTCGTTCCTGCGCCCTGTGCCAGAGTGCTTTGTTCTCACGCATCTTCCTCCCCTTCTCTGTTTAATTCGTTGCAGGTGTTGTTGCTAATGAGTCCTCCTCCCTCTTCCCATGAAAGACAAGCCAGACTCTTGAGTACCTGCATGGGCTGAGCCGAAGTCCCAGAACTTCATGATAAGTTGCCCATGGCTACCAGCCAAGGTCAGCTGGCCCCCCTTCGTGCCTGTCCCCACAAAAGCAGAGCCGAATAAGCTTCTCCCCAGTTAGCACCTTGGTAGCTTTTTCATGGTCCAGTCCAGCCTCACGGTCGCTGTCACTGGCAGCCGTGTGAAAAGAAATCTGTTATCGGTCTGAGATGCCGAGTACGGCCCCGTGGAGGCACATGTCTGCAGCGAATGCGTCCGCCCCCTGATTGTGTTTTCTCTTTACGACACAGGCCCGAGGGCTGTGCTGCCGGTGGTGCTGGGCACATCACCCAGGAAGGGCCCTTCAACGAGCTGGACTGACTGGAAGGACAAAAATTAAAGGCAATCTGATCCGGCCCCATGCCAGATCCCCGTGGGCTCCCTCCCTATCCCATTTCCACCCTCTGTCACAATTTGAGAGTCTGCCTGACTTGATCAGATTCACCTCGGGGGGAGGTGCAATGCCAAGGTTAGGAGGACGCCGAGTCGTGGGCAACTTTCTGACCTGCCCATCAGCAGTCTGAGAAACGCTGGCTCTGGGTTTTCCGTGTCGGCCTTTTGGAAAGAACGGGCCCCTCGCTGTTCCTCCTCGGCAGCCACGCTCCAGTCCCTGGGACACCTGGCCTCTACCGCCTGGCAGATGTGGCATTTCCATGCCAGGGCCGCCAGTCCCGCCTGACCCAGCCGCTGCTTCTCCGGGGCCACTCTGCGCACTGCACAGCCATGCTGGGCCTGCTGGCTCTCCTCCTGCCCTGCCTCCCACTGGCCTCGGGGGACTATGACATCTGCAAGTCCTGGGTGACCTCGGAGGAGGGTCCCACCTGGGAGTTCTACGCCTGCCAGCCCAAGGTGATGCGCCTGAAGGACTATGTGAAGGTGAAGGTGGAGCCCTCAGGCATCACGTGCGGAGACCCCCCTGAGAGATTCTGCTCCCACGTAAGTCAGCTCACTGCTGTTTGGTTTGCTCAGGCCGAGGGGGGGGTGGGGCCTGGGACAGACCCCCGGGACAGGTGAGCAGAGCGGGAGGAGCGAGTGCTAGGTCGGCCGTCCTGCATTTTGGATTGGGACCAGGTCTCTGCCCCACCTTGGAAATGCGCCAAAGCCAAGGCCACCCTGAGGACCCTGGGGCCAGGTGACATTATTCTCCGGTGGAGAAACTCTTAGCCAGTGGACCACTGAATCCTGTTCTCTGGGGATGACCACAGTTGTTGAAGTCCCAGCCTCGCAGATGAGCCCCGCCTCCCTTGTAGGAAGTCAGCATTCTGGGCGAGTGAGCCAGGTGCTGTTAGCAATGCTACACTCTGCCCTCCCTCTGCTCATCCCTTCTGCCCGGCGGTCTCCTGTCCCCGCCCCTCCAGCCCAGCACACAGTTCTGCCAGGCCGGGGTATGCCAGGCACCGAGCTGGCACTTGGCAGGGGGGAGGCGTGAGGAAAGTGCGGAGGGTCTGCACCAGGGAGGGAGGAGGGGTCAGACCAGGGTGGGCAGTGTGGCTGGGGCCCCTTCGGATGCCATCCCTGTGTGCCATGGAGTACCCTGTACTCAAGCAATGGTGGCAGCAGCAGGGCTGCTTCTGTGTGCTCCAAGAGTCTGTGGGCGGAGCCTGACACCTGTCAGTCAGGGCACCTCCCCTTGGCTCAGCCGGGGTGGTGCTGCAGGAGCTGTCCGGGGGGTGGCTCTGAACTGGTGGCATCCCTGGGCCTCTGTGCCATCTTCTGTAAAGTGGGCACCCAGCAGCACCCACTCATGGGTCATTGTAAGGAGGACATGCGCTAATTTCTATGTGTGAAGTGCTCGGAGTGGGGTTGGGCACCAAGCAAGTGCCCCCGGATGGCAGCCATTGCCATCCCCATCACACAGGTGGAGAAACTGAGGCTCAGAGTCACATACCAGGAAGTGGTGAAGCTGTGAGTCAGGTGTCCGGGCCCAAAGTCGCTGAGCCGACTGCCTGTCTAGAGGAGCCTGCCCCACTCGGCCTTGCTCTGGAGGCCCAGTGCCTGGCAGGGGACCAGGCAGTAGCTTATGGGAGGGGCTCAGTGTCATCCTTGGGGTGTCTGCTGCCTCTGTGTCCCTGGGGGAGCCGCCCAGTCTCTGGGTTTGTAGCTGAGCTGAGCCAGTGTCCCTACCAGGCTCCTGAGGAGGCATCAGTCCCAGGGGACACGTCGTTCCCCCCCAGAGCAGTCAGCCCAGGTGGGTATGGCTGGACTGAGGAGAGAGGGTGGGAGGGAGGGAAGGTTGGGAGCTGGGGGCTGGAGTCCATGGGAATCACTGCACTGGGGTCCCCAGAGCTTCACTGGCTCAGGGACAGGCAAGGAGGCTGGTCCCTCAAGGTCAGAGGCAGGGCCAGGGGGAGCCCAGCTCTGAGCCTGAACCTCAGGCTGGCTGTCCACCCAGATCACGTGAGGGCTTCAGTGCACACTCCCTGGGCAGAGGCAACCTCTGCCTCTCGTGTTAGAGTCTTGACAATATTGCTTCTGTTAAATATTAATCGTTGCCTTAATGTGCTGGGGGAGGGGTGGAGGCGGGGCAGCTAAGTCATAATTCACTGGGCCAGCTTCTGGAAAGGACTGGAGGCGTGGAGATGACCATCAGATGCAAGTCCAAGGGCCTCTCCTGGCCAAAGCTGGCTTGGATGCCCTCGGCCCTGGACCTCTGCCCTCACCCAGAGAACCCGGTGCTGCTGCCAGGGTGGGTGGTCGCCCCACAGTCCAGCCGGAGCCCCGGGCTTGGGAGGAGGCTTTTGATTCCGCCTGCTTTTCCCCTGGAAGACAGACAGGTGAGGGGGAGGCAGGGGAAGAAGAAGAAATCTGACGCCTCCCCTGTAGGTGGGCCCTCGATGCCTGGACACGTGTCTGCTGGACTTGAATGTCCCATTGTGGCTGATTGCCACGCACAGGTCACGAGGGTGGGCCGCTGCCTCGTCCGGTGGAAGGCGGCCTTTCTTGGGAGGGGGGCCGGCCTCCGGCTTCTGCAGGGAGGAGGGGTCCATCCAGGTGGATGCACCCCCAACGCCGCTGTTGGTGGCAGTCTCTCCTGAGCAGGTCTGGTGCGTGTCTCAGTAACGGTCTCCAGGATGGTCTGAGGCGGGGACTGTTCTAATCCCAGTTTAGGGATTAGCAGGTGTCGCCTAAATCCGGCCAAGGTCACTTGGTTTAGAAGGCAGGCTGGGAGCGTACCCATCAGGCAGCTCGGTGCCCCCTCTCCTAGCTTCAGCATCTTCCTCCGTCATCGTGGGGGGAAGGGTGCAGCCCGTGCGTGTGTGTCCTGGGTACGGTGCCGGCACATAGTAGGTGCTCAATGTGTGGCAGCTGTCATTCACTTCTTTTGGTATCATTGTGCCCTTGGTGGCGTCCCTGCTTTTCCTTCTTTGCCTCCCTTCTGCCTGGAGGATGCCACGCCCTGTTTCTCCAGCCTCAAGACTGCAGCAGAGGGAGCGTGCTCCAGCAGCTCAAACTCCTCCAGCCACAGCCCGTGTTCTTAACTGGCCACCAGGGGGCGCCCTAATGGTAGCTGGGAGGCCAATGCCCCCTTAACCTGGCCATTCCAGGTCCCATCCCTATTCTCAGGCAACCCTCCTGCAGCAGGTTCTGGGCTGTCCCAATAACCCACCAACTGGAGCAGGAGCCCCAGAGCATCCCGAGAGTGCAGAGGGGCCAAGGGGTGGCTGTCCTTTCCAGGGGTCGGGGTGTAGACCCCGTCTCGCCCCAGGCTTGTGTCCTTCAGCAAAGCCACCTGAGAACTGAATTGTAAATTCCAGCCTGGTGAGGAAGGGACAAGGGGAGGAAGACTAAGATAAATGAATAAATAAAAACCGATTGGCTCTAAATGCACAATGAGAATTAATAGGGATGAGCTGTCAACCAAGAGTTCTCAGGCAAGGGCGAGAGCTCAGCGGGGCTGCAGGAGAAGGGAGGTGGCCGGCAGGGCTGCAGAGCAGTGGGCAGGAGGGGAAGGCAGTGCCCAGAGAGGGCTCTCGACCCTTGAGGGCAACTGCCACGCCCGGACCCCCGTGGGTGCCAGTGGGCATGAGGAACAGCCCCACAGTGCTCCGAAAGAGAGGAGACCACCGCCCTGAAAGGGGAGGAACCCTTTCCTCGTGTCTCTGAGACAAAAGCTAATAACCCTTGAGCTTCAGGAGAGACCTGGTGAGGAAGGAGGGAGGCGGGGGGACAGGGGGAGAGAGAGAGAGAGGAGGCCAGCACCAGCTGCAGACCAGGCAGGCAGTGTTCAAAGTGAACCCACAGCCACCAACCTGTAACCCAAAGTGTCGTCCTCCGACCTGGCACGGAGCCTCCCCTCGTTGGAAATGCGGAGTGCCATGTCCCGCCTGGGACCTGTCCCCACTCTGCGTTCTGGTCCCAGAGCCACAGAGGAGAGCACAGGACGGCCCCGGCAGCCTCTCTCCTCTCTCGGTCCCACCTCTCCAGTCGGCAGACCTGAGGTCGACCTCACGCCGGGCACAGGAGGCAAGGAGACGCGAGATGACTCCTGCAGAGCCAGGTCAGCAGCAAGAGGGACACAGCAGACAGCAGGGACGAAGGTGGGGCCCTTCGTCCCACCGCAGACAGCCCTTGTGATGTCCCTCCCCCCTTGCCTGTGCCCAGGCTGTCCCCTTCACCTGCAGCACCCTCCTTTGCTTTCTTCCTGAGGCCCCCCATTCACCTGGGTGACCCAGATCAGTTTGGAGGTTCAGGTGGGACTCCACCTCCTCCAGGAGGCTTGCCCTGACTGCCTGGCCCAGGTGAGTTCAAATGTCCCCATCCGGGCACACCCTGTCATTGTTCTCACTGATGTGACCTGATAGTCAGTGCTCAGGCCCACAGGCTGGACAGGTGGAGGTGGGCGTCCTGTGTTGCGTGACCTCTGGCATGAGGCTTAGCCACCCGGAGCCTTTTCTCCTTAAACTGGGGCTGTTCACAAAATACACCCTCGGGACGGCCCTGCGAGCCGTGCCTGGCGCTGGGAGATGCCTGTTCTCACCAGTTCTCGTGTTCCTGACGGCGGCTCCTGTTTGGCTTGTGAGCTCCCCAAGGGCAGGGCTGCCTTGTTCGTCTTTGCCCCCTCCCTCTTGGCTCAGCCAGGGCTCAGAAGGCGTTCTGTGGAGTGAATGGGCAGGCCGGAAGGGCAGTGAGGTCCAGGGAGGCCTTGCGGACGTGGGGAGACCAGAGCCGAGCCCTGCAAGGAGCGCCAGGGCTCCGAGCAAGAGGGACACAGCCTCAGAGGCCTCTGCTCTGTCCTCGAGCGTCCCCATTCTGTGGGAGTCGTGATCAGATGACACCAGGAGGTCTGCACAGCTCTGTCCTTAAGCAGGAAGTGACTTTGGAACCTGAGCTTCCCCCAACCCTTCGTTACAGCCGCTCCATGTCTGGAAACGCCTGAGGCAGGGCCCAGCTGAGGACAGGAATAGTTCCATGCGTGACATCTTGTTGCACAGTGAGGTGACAGGACGGGGTGGCTCTGCCCGCGAGGTCTGGGGCACAGGAGTGAGCCCTTGCCCCTGAGTTTTCTGAAGAGAGCGGGTTTGGGTCCAGAGCCGCGAGGAGAGGAGGGGGCAGTGCTGCTGGAGCTCAAGGTGGGGGAAGGGAAAGGGCCCAGGGGAGACATCTTTCCAAAGAGAGTCAGAGACTGTGAGGTTCTAGAACTTCCCAGTAAACGTAGTCACGTCTTCCCCAGGCTCGTCTTCCTCTTCTGTGTCTACGCTCCCCAGCCTGGTTTTTGGCACATCTTTGTTCTTCTCAGAGCGTGACGAGGCGGAGGTGGGGATGGGCAGACAGGCAGGCTGTCCCCCTCGGGGGACTTGAACTCGGGATTTGGGATGGGACAGAAAGGGCTCCTGCTTCTCCCACCTCTCGGGGTTGAGGCTCTGAGACTCGGTTTTCTTTACCTGAGAATAGGGGCGATGCCAGATACGCCCCGAAGGAAGCTCCTGCCAGTGAGAGGAGCAGGCAGGAGAAAGGCCTCGGTGGGGTGCCTGGCACCAAATGATGTTCTGAAACGCGGGAGCTTTTCTTGATCCTAGAACGTAGCTTGAGCGACAAAAGGAACAGAAGCAGAAAACACAGACCGAAGCTGATCCTGTTGACCAAGTGTGGAATGTGGGGGAGGGTCTCGTGGGCACTGGCGGTTCCGGCACCGGGGTCGTCCGGGGTGGTCTGTGGCCTTGAAGGTCTGGAAGGATTCAGAGGAGCGATGGCCCCGGCCGGAAGCGATGGCATGAGCACAGACATGGAGGAAGGGGGTCCAGGTGACACACGGGGGGATCGTGTGGGTGACCGGGACAAGCCACTCCACCCGCTCTGCTCCTCGAAGCCACAGGCGTGGGATGTTGGGGTGCCATTTGATGGATGAATAGAGCGAGGTTTCCCAGGCTCCCTAAATGGCTCACCCTCCCTCTGTCTGGCTCGAAGCCAATCTCTAGGGTCCAGGGGAAGGCCAGGGGTGTGGCTGCAGGGAGAGGAGCAGGAGATAGTGGGCAGGGAGAGGCCTGGGGGGCCCACAGGGCCTGAGGGCCCCGAGGCTGGCCAGGGCCTGGCCACCTCAAAGGACCAGCTCTGGGACCCAGTCGTCGCTGCCCAGGAGCAGCCCAGGCTGCAAAGCCCTGTCCCCGTCACACGGCCCACAGCCCAGGCTCCCCTGCCTCAGACTGGGCCCAGCCCACATGGCCCCCATGGGTGCCCAGCTTCTTCCCGGGGGCCCAGAAAGTGGGACATGGCAGATGAGGCAGGAACTGGTTCTGTTTGGCTTTGGTTTACGGGTTCTGATTTGTTTTTCCTCAGCATCAGATTTGCTGAAATATATGAAAATGTGCTTCTAATTCCCCGAGCACACGCCAACTGTTGGCAGGGGGCGGGGCAGCACGTTAGAGCAGAGCCAGCGCTGGCTGGGGGCCGGGCCCCTCTCAGCCGGGCAGAATCTCCCACTGCCAGGACACCAGGCCAAGCCCCCAGCCTCAGTGTCCCCAACTATGCGATGATGCTGGGGTTTGGCCAGACGAACCAGTTCCTGGGTGACTGACTGCCAGATACACCCTGGGGTTGGGGCAAGTGCAGGCTGTGGTTCAGCCCTGCTCACAGACCCATAGGAGGGGACTCCAGGCACAAAGTGGCATTCTGGTGTCCTGTCCCACCACAAGGTTCAAGTTCAAGGTCAAATTTCTTACCATAGTATTCTCATAAACGAACATCAAAACAAAGACAAAGCCAAGTGCTACAAAATATAATGCGAGGTCACAAAGAATCTGAATTGTCTTTACATGTTAATTGCTACCACGCCCACACAGCATCGCGCTGGTCTCTGGCACCCAGAGTGATGATGGGGCGCACCTGTGCCGCTGCCGGGCCGCCGCCGCCGGTTCAGTTAGCGCCTGGCACCACGCACAGTTAAAACATGTTTTTTGTGATGAAGGCATTTTAAAATGTTTTCTTCAATTTTTAAATGGAGGTGAAATTTACGTCACATGCAATTAACCCCTGAAAAATTGTATTGCTGCAAGAAACAACTCTGTGTGTGTGTGTGTGTGTGTAACATAAAATTTGCTTTTGTATCCACTTGTAAGTGGACAGTGTCCTGGCACTTAGCACGCTACGATGCTGTGCAACCACCACCTCTGTCCACCCCTGGGCAGGACGTCCGGTCCCCACTGGCAGTCACTCCCCAGTGCTCCGTCCTCCGGTCCAGGGATTTGCCCATTCCAGATGCTTCACACACAACGTGGGACTTCTGGGTCTGGCTCCTTTCACTCGGCATGCTGCTTCCATGGGTCCTTCTTGGGGCAGCAGCAGTCCACACCCACTCCTCCTTGTGACCGAGCGGTTCCCCACTGCACCGTCCACCGCAGCTTGCTCATCCGTCATCTGCTGAAGGACACTGGGTTATTTGTGCTTTTTGGCTGTCATGAATCAAGTTGTTATGAACGTTTGTGTACGAGATTTTTTATGCATCTTTGTTTTCCTTTCCCTTGGGTAGATACCTAGGAGTGAAATCGCTGGGTCAGACAGTGATTTTTATATTTAAGCATCTGAGGAGCTGCCAACATGCCTTTCCGCAGCGGCTGCACCTCGTCCACCCTCACCAGCCCTGCCCAAGCTCTGGTGCCCCACATCCTCGCCAACACTTGTTATTTTCCCTCTTTGTTTTTTGCTACGGTCAACCTAGTGGGAGTGAAGCGGCATCTCACTGTGGTTCTGTTCTGCATCTCCCGAATGGCTAACGATGCTGGGCCCTGTCTGCTTACTGACCATTTTGTATGTCTTTATAGAAACATCTATTCAAATTCTTTGCCCACTTTTTCACTGGGCTGTTTGTCTCTCTGTCGTTGAGTTGTTCGTGTTCTTGGTATATTCTAGGTGCCAGGCCCTTGTCGGCCACGATGTGGAAACTCTACCCCCAGTCCACAGGGGACCTTTCACTCTCTCAATTGAGTCCATTGGCACACAAAGAATTTTTTAGTCAGGTCTGATTTATTTGCTTCTTCGTTTGTGTCTTTTCTGGGAAACCACTGCAAAGGCCAAGGCGATAAATGTCCGTTCCTCTGTCTCCTCCTAAGCCTTGTATAGTTTCAGCCCCTCCAGTCAGGTGTTGACCCATGTTTAGTTCACCTCTGTACAGAGTGGGAGACATCATGCCCGACCTCATCCTCTCACGTGGGGACATCCGGTTCCGCCGACAGCGCTCACTGAAGACACTGCCCTTCTCTCCAAGTGTCCTCGGCGCCCTTCCAAGAAACCAGTCGGCCGTAGATGTGAGCATGTGTCCCGGCCGCTCACATCACTGTGCCGAGGCGCTGCGCACGGTGTCCATGTGGCCCTCCCAGACACCCTGCACAGCAAAGACTGCTTACATCTCATTGTCCCCATTTCACAGATGCGGAGACTGAGGCTCCAACACCGAGTGGCAGAGCCCAGGCTCCAACTCAGACCCTGGTCATTTAACCATGGGGCCACGGTGAGACCTGAGAACAGGGGGGCCACATGCTCCCCCGGCCTCCCCCCTCACGGATGTGCGTGTGTGGACGTATGCATGTGTGACACACGTGCACACAGGAGCACACAGGTGCACATGTGCACACATGCGTGTGCACATAAATACACGTGGATGCACACAAATGCAACACGGAGCTGTGAACACTGGTGGGGCCTCCCTGATCATCGCCCTGCTGCCCCCGTGGGCCCTGTGGACCGACCCTCTCTTGGGGTGCCTTTACGATTGTGATGTTGTTGTATGCAACTATGTGTGTGTGCGTGGGTGCAGCCATTTGTGCCCAGGGAGCATCCTGTCCTTGCCAGCTTGTCTTCCCAGCCCAGCACAGAGGTGGGGGAGGGGTGCCAGGTCTTCCCCCCACCCCCACCCCGGGAGACCTGGCGAAGAGTCCGAGAACCCGCTTCTTTCACAGTACCTGGCAGCGTGTTCGCTCCCACGTACCAGCTCTGGGGACGGCGAGATGGCTTTGCCCGGGGCAGCCTGACCTGTTTTTCTGGGGAAAAGTGGGGGGGAAATGCGCCCAACAAAGGACAATAACGGACCTAAAAGTGGAGGTGGAGGGAGTGGCAGGGAGGGGTGGGTGGGCGGCATCTGCCTTCCATGCGGCCTGTCTCTCTGGGACCAGGCGGCGCCCCCCCCATTGCAGGTCCCCAAGGGTCTGGCTGCCTCTCAGCCTGGGCCAGAGGCACGGGAAAGAGGGGAGGTAGGAAAGGGAGCAGGGGAGCCAGGGGCCACCCCAAGATGGAGGACTGTCCCACTGCAGGGTGCTGGAGGCAGTGGCCTCAACCTTGGCTGCACAGCAGAATCTCCGTGGAGCCGTCATCTGCCAGCTGCTGGGCCCAGACCCGAGTCCCAGAGCTCCTGGCACTCCCCACCCAGGCTGTGTGGCCTCTGGGGGGCGCCTGGGCATTGGGATTTGTTACAGCCACCCCCACCCCTCCAGCAGGCCGCCAGCAGTCTCCCCAGGACTTCGCTGGCCCCTTCCAGCCTTGAGCATGCTGCTGTTGTTTCAAAGTCCCAAGGGGGAGAGTTTGCTCTCAGAACCCTTCCTGGTGTCTGAGCTGCAGGCACCCCATCCTTGCTCTGGCCCCCTGGGGGCTGGGGATGCCGGCTCCCCGCTTGCCCTTTGTGCCCAGGTTCTGCACCTTTCTTCCTGGGTGCTGGCAGCCAGCCTCAGGCCTTCCTGCAGCTGCTACTCCTCAGGTCTGCCAGCTCCAGGCCCCTCTGGTCTTGTCTCCTGTGCACGCCACCAGGCTCCTGGCCTAGCCTAATGCATTAACCCTCCTCTCCCTGTAGCCTTTTGCATGTCTGATCTGGCCCCTTTGCTTGGCCCCACTCTACGTGGGGAACCCTCTTCACAGCCTGGTCCATTGGCCTCCACTTGTGCATATCCAGCCCACCCATACTTGCAAGCCTGTTCTGAAATCTCACTACCCCCAGGAAGCCTTCCGGGTTTGCTGTCCATGCCACTCACAGCACCAATATGAGTGACTGCTCTGGTGGTCATGGCAACATGGTCAACCCCCTCCCCATAAGGGGTCAGAGGGCCCAGGTTCCCAGATGTGTGCTTGGCCCCTGGGGGCCTACGTCCCTCACCTATAAAGTGCGGATGACAGTTGACATTGTGGCCCAGGGGCCTTTCCTTGAATCGCTATACTGGGCTCCCCAACCTGCCGGAGCACCTGAGTCACTCCAGAGGGGTTTTCTTGGTTGCTTCACTGGATGGTTGGCTTGCTTGCAATCTGGAGCAGAGGTTCTGGCCCCAGGGCCAAGCATGTTTTCACACCCCTCCCCTTCCCAGGGACGGTGAGGGGCGACCAGGCCTGACTGCTGCTTCTCCAGGGCTGTTTCGCACACAGAAGATGTGCAGAAATAGTTGATGAATGAATATGTGAATGAATGTATGAATGAATATGTCCTAGTTCAGCATGGCCACTCCCACTCTCACCAAGGGCTTCATCCAGAGTGATGCACCTGTCCAGGTGTGCCCAGGTGTGGGGCAGGGCCAGGGATTTCTTACTTGTCCTCTGCCCCCCAGGGAGGAAATGGCTTCAATAGTAAAATAATCCATAAGAATTTTGTGTGTGCAGTTTGCAGACACAAAAAATCACTGCACTGTCCCTCAACCAGAGGCTGACCATGCAGCAAGAGGCAGCTCGGCCGAGTGGGCCGTCCCAGAGCACCAGGGAGCCCCAGCCACCCTGCCCTTGTGGGCTCAGTGGAGGGTGTGCAGCGAGTTGCCGCCTCCCCTGTGCCTCCCCGACCTCTGACGTGAGATCGGGACTGTGCCTTACCTCATAAGGTGGCCATGAATAGAGAAAATGAAATTTCACGTGGAAGATCATCCCCGCGAAGTCTGGTGCGATACAGTTCTCAATGCGGATGCTCCAGAAAGAGAGAGGAGAGAGGCGTGAGAGGGTGGGAGAGGCAGGCAGAGCCAGGGGCAGTTTGGGTCTGGACTTCC